>QXVZ01015611.1:0-32952 GCA_008931825.1 Phallusia fumigata | reverse complement strand
AAATTTCATCCAATTCGGAGATTGTTTAACAATTTGACCCATTTTAGGGGGCTAGTGAGGTAACTGCTGGGGCTATCAGGTAAAACACATCAATTATTGCACCACAATGACATGTTAAACAAACTATCCAAATTTCATCCAATTCGGAGATTGTTTAACAGTTTGACCCATTTTGGGGGGCTAGCGGGGTAGCCATTGGGGCTACGAGGTCAAACAAAACTGATGACACAACTCCATGACCATATCTACCAGCTGTGAAAGTTTCATCCAAATCCGCCAAACATTTCATGCCAAAGTGCATAGAAATAGAGCAGGGAAATATTTCACCCTTTTGGGGGCTAGCGGGGTAACCATTGGGGCTGTTGAGTCAATCGAAAAGGACGACACACTGCCTTAACCATATCTACCAGCTGTGAAAGTTCCATCCAAATCCATCAAACATTTCATGCCAAAAATACATGGACAAGCTCCAGGGGAGAAAAAAGAAAAAAAAGGAAGGGGACCCATAAAAACAAACAAACAGAGTGAAAACAATATGTGTCCCCTTTCAGGAATGGGCCCATAAAAACTTCACCACCAAAGGGAGTGCATGGCAACCTAGGGCCTTCACATGGCTAGTGACAGCTCTCACGACTCCAAATACCTGTTTAGTATTCATTTAAATCCAACATGTTGTTGTTAATCAATTGAAAAACCTTTACTTGTACCACTACTGACACAGGAACTTTTCTTTGTGGTGCGCTGAGGCATAAAAATGTTTTACTTTTCTGGGGCTAGCAGGGCAACCATTAGGGCAATAGGGTAAAACACAGCAATAAATGCACCACAATGACACGTTACAAAAACTGTCCACATTTTAGCTCATTAGGACATTGTTTGATTTGACCCATTTTCAGGGGGTGGCAGGGTAAATAAATTGGCTATGGGGTCAAATTAATATTTCCATACACCACATTGCCATGTTTTACAAACTGTGTAAATTTCTAAAAGTTGAGACATCATTTAATAATTTAACTGATTTTAGGGGGTAGTGGGGTAACTGCTGGGGTTATGGGATCAAACAAAAAAACTTATGCATTACAATGGCATGTGCCATAAACTGTGTAAATTTAAACAAATTTGGACATGGTTTAATAATTTGACCCATTGTAGGGGGCTAGTGTGGTAACCAAGGGGACCCTTAAATATTTTTGGGCCACATGCTAGTGTAAGTTTAAACTTTATCTAGTGCAGTGTTTCCAACCTGTAATATGCTTAGGCATTCCAGGTGGTATGGGAGCATCTCTTGCACACTATACTGAACTGCACTCATCATTGCAATTTTGTTATTTGATTAAAATTTTTCCTCCAAATGGAACATGGGCACAAAAAGGTTGGGAACCACTCATATATTGTAACTGCTAAAGTGTCAGAATTTTTTTAATTATTGAAGCAACAATGTGAATGAGATCACACAGTACTGCACTCATATAAATGGAAGTAATAAACCATATGTAAAATATATTCAATACATCTTGTAAGCTGCAATAAATGCTTTTAGACCATGTTGTTCTGTAATAAACTCTCAATGACCCTTTTTTAATGTGGTTTGAAATTTAATTGCAGGCTAAGTTTTTCTAGCTAATGCCAATTACATGTGAATGCTTAAAGGACCAGCTTTATTTCTTGGTGATCAATAAATGTACATGTGTAGGCCTGGTGAGCAGGACTGCTTCTGCTTTAAGATCCCTACAGAAACATGCACTTGCATACAATGAATAGTTCATACAAATGAAACTCAGACGACAATTTCTACTTACAGTTCTTGAAGGGATGTTAGGTCATTCAGAGATTCTCTTGTTAGTGCAGATAAAGAATTGTTTTGAAGATTTCTGTAAAAGTATCACAAGTAAAACTCAAAGGCTAGCATGGTGGCCTAATGGCAGATCCTAGACATAAATATACACTTGTATATAATTCATGGTTTAAATTGAAGAGGATGTTTTTTTAGTTACATAATGATTTACACGAATGATTTTGCATTTAGAAACACCAGTTCAACTTCACACCTATATAGGGATAGGCATTTAAGAACACAGAATCTAGAGGTGTTTGAATCCTAAATTATCCGATCCAAAAAGTCAATTTAAACTGGATAATATGTTTCGGTTTATATCGCATTTGCAAACTTTATCATTTTACTCGTTCACACGTTTTCGTTTCGTAAAACTGTTTGTCTATCACAGGCAGTGGTGGTGCAACTAGCACACATGTACAGACAACTTTTTGATCAATTGCATGCATTTTTGAGTATTGTACACATACACAGATATTATTGTTAGTAGGGATGGGCTGAACCGACCCAGAACCCGAGTACTCGACACCGAGCATCGCAATTTTCGATGCTCGGCGCTCGGCCGAGCAGTCACATGAACTAAGCCGAGCATTAGACAAAAAATTCAAATTTATTCCAACCTAATTTAAAACTACTCAATTACTGTGTAACCGCACTACGAATTATTACTTGCTTATTGCACAATAATGTAATGGGCGAGTGACTGTTATCACAATAGAACATGTGTTCCTTCGTTTTGGTAATGAACATGTGCAACAAATAGGTTGTACAGAGTAGTCTTGTGTTTTTAGAGCGTGGGCATATTTGTTAGCGTCAGACACGGCATCAGAGTCTTCGTACGTTGTGGTTGTTACTAAAAAAATGTGTGTTTCACTTAGCGTTGGCTTGCCTCACATGTTATGCATAAGAGATCTCTAGAGCCTAAATACGGCCCTGGTGGCTAGTTAAGGGAAAAAAGTAAACGTGAAATGTTCGGTGCTCGACCAAACAGAACACTTGTAGTTTTGGCCCATCCCTAATTGTTAGTTCATTGTTAGGAAAAAAAATAGACAGAGTAAAAACAATTTGCGTCCCCTTCAGGGAAGAGGACCCATAACAACAAAAACAACTTACAGAGCAACCAATGATGTCAATCCAGATAAAACTCCCTGTGGCAGTATCCTTATTTGATTGTGACTTAGGTCCCTGAAAACAAATTTAACATAAAGAAGAGCAAATAGCTTGCTTCCAGTGGAAATTCATCTAACATGCAACAATCAAAGCTGTGCTTGTGTTTTAATTGTTTAACTTTCCAAATTTAAGTGTTGCTTTAACACATTGTTTTTTGCATCTACAAAAAGCATACTTTGGCCCAACAAAACTTTAGGGCATCATCTTTTCAAAAACCAAAAATTATTTATTTAATGTGAAAAAGTGAACAAGCCCACAGACTGCAAAATGTATAAAGCAATGTGTTTTCCCAACAAAAAAGTAAAGCCAAAATTTTAAAAATACCAAAAATTAAATATTTACAGAAGGTAAGTGTTCAATGGCAAATCATGTGGAATATTTTGTAAACCAACAGAAGAGCAGTTGACAAAGCATGAACTGTTGTCAGGAGTGCCAGAGCATCGACAGGGATTAGGACACTTTAAACATCCACTTCCAAAGTGTAAGCACTATAAAGCAGAAAAAAATTAGCAAAGGTATTTTTTATACACAGCATTATGAATCGAAATATTTTGTGTGTGAAACATTTTAATGTTACAATGCATCATACTTTTGTTCATAACACTATTATTAGAATCACATGCATCCATTTTTTAGCAGATATTAAATTTTGTGGGCTGACGCACTTAGATAACTACACTTAAGAAAGGGCATTCTCCATATTTCCATTGCACATACACTACAACCCCTTAAACTAGAGAGGTGGCGTTCTCCATATTTTCAATTCACATACACTACCACCCCAAATTGATGTTTTCTACATATACCATTTCCTTCATTATGTTGTATATCAACATCCGCATTACATTGGGTCCCAAATTCCCTTGGCGTTTTATAACATGATTGTTTCTGCTAGCATAAACGTATGGGTCCGCACACACATGCAATTTCTGAATAGTAGCAATGTTTTAGGATGTGATCAGTTTAAAAATCAGTGGGAAAACATAAACAAAAAGTAATGTTTTTCCAAATACATTCTAACCAAATTATTACTTACATTATGCCAATTACAATCTCACTGTCAAAAGCATAATTTAAACCCCACAGCCACACTAACCAATGGTTTGACCTGCAGTGACCTTTAGCCGAGCCGCAACAAACTCTTAATGACTCTTGCCAATGCGGTTTTAGTTACGTTCTATAAATTCAACAACAACATTGCGCTTCTTAACCAACTAACTATACTCTTATGTGCTTCTGTACAATAGAGTAAAACTGTAAAGGAAAGCAAAAGTGTTGTAATGTATCACCTTTACAACATTATTTACCAGACGCAGTTCGGTTTATGCTATGCAATCACCTAAACCAGTGATGTAATAAGACCAGCTGGGCTTCGTTTGTCATAAAACAAGCCAATTAAAATCAAAAGCCCGCCTGGCTTTACCCTATAAACGCCCGTTTATGTGTGAAGTAGCAACCGGTAACCAACCGCTGAGTGTTGCGCCACTCGAGTCGTAAAATAGTCAATCACTCACTCGCATCAGGTTGTTTTGAATTTTGGGCAAACAGCCAGCTCTTATACACGTATTTGCGGCTGCAAGGGTAAATACTTGACCAATCAGGCTCAAATTTTAAACATCCCATAGAAAGCACCCTACATATCTATGTTTTAAATTTCAATACATTTGGACTAGTATGAACAAAAAGGCATGTAAACAAAAAACTGACTATTTGGGGTTAATAAGGTATAAAATGGGTGAATCCAAATTAAAGTCACAAAATACTTTAAAATACTTTGCATTGTATCAACTGTCAAAATAGGAAACTTCTAGGTGACTTACTGTGTTAAATATAGCTGTTTTAAAAATTTTCTGTTTTGGGGGCCTGTGGGTAAACAGTGGTAAAAAGTTGTCAGTGCACAACTTTAGATACCCATTTATCATATGTGAAAATATAAACAAATTTGAACGACTCTTTCTTGACCTAAACGTGGGAACAAACTCGTGTAAGAAANGTCACAAAATACTTTAAAATACTTTGCATTGTATCAACTGTCAAAATAGGAAACTTCTAGGTGACTTAGGGTGTTAAATATAGCTGTTTTAAAAATTTTCTGTTTTGGGGGCCTGTGGGTAAACAGTGGTAAAAAGTTGTCAGTGCACAACTTTAGATACCCATTTATCATATGTGAAAATATAAACAAATTTGAACGACTCTTTCTTGACCTAAACGTGGGAACAAACTCGTGTAAGAAAAAACGGAATTTTGGGGATTAAAAAGGTAAAAAAATGGGTGAATCGAAACAAAAGTTACAAAATACATTACAATACATTGCATTGTACCAGCTATCAAAACAGAAAACTTCTAGGTAACTTACTTTCTTAAATATTGTCTTACTGTAAACAGCACAATTTAAATCCCACAGCCCCACTGGAGGATAGTTTGACCTACAGTGACCTTTAGCCGAGCTGCAACAAACTCTTAACGAATCTCTTCAGCGCGGTTTCAGTAATGTACTATAAATTCAACAACAACAACATTACGCTCCAACTAACTGTGCGCTTACGTGTTTTGTACAATAGAGTAGAACTGTAAATGAAAGCAATGTTATTGTAATGTATCACCTTTACAATGTTATTTACCAGACGCATTTCGGTTTACGCTACGTAATCACCTAAACCAGTGACGTAATATAAACAGCTGAGCTTCGTCCGTCGGGGAACAAGACAATTAAAATGAAACGCCCGTCTGGCCGCACCCTATAAACGCCCGTTTATCTGGGAAGTAGCAGCCTGTGACCAACCGCTGAGCATTGCGCCGCTTGAGTCGTAAAATCATCAATNTGAGTCGTAAAATCGTCAATCACTCCCTCGTGTCAGGTCGTTTTGCATTTGGGGCAAACCGCCAGCTGTTATGCACGTATTTGCGACTGCAAGGGTGAATACTTGACCGAACAAGCTAAAATTTTAAACAACTTATAAGAAGCATCCTACATATCTACGCCCTAAATTTCAATACATTTGGACTAGTATGTCTGAAGTAAAAGGCACGTAAACAAAAAACTGAATATTTGGGGTTAATAAGGTACAAAATGGGTGAATCCAAATTAAGGTCACAAAATACTTTAAAATACTTTGCATTGTATCAACTGTCAAAATAGGAAACTTCTAGGTGACTTACTGTGTTAAATAAAGCTGTTTTAAAAATTTTACCCTTTGGGGGCATGTGGGTGAACCTATGGGTGAACAGTGTATAAAAGATGTCAGTGCACAACTTCAGATACCCATCTATCACATGTGAAAATTTGAAGAAATTTGAACGACTCTTTCTTGACCAAAACGTAGGAACAAACTCGTACAAGAAAAAACGGAATTTTGGGGGTTAAAAAGGTAAAAAATGGGTGAATCGAAACAAAAGTTACAAAATACATTACAATACATTGCATTGCACCAGCTATCAAAATAGAAAACTTCAAGGTAACTTACTTTGTTAAATATTGCCGATTTAAAAATTTTACATTTTGGGGGCCTGTGGGTGAACCGATGGGTAAATTGGGGTAAAAAGTGGAAAGTGCACAACTTCAGATATACATCTATCATGTTTGAAAATTTGAAGAAATTTGAACAGCTCCTTCATGACCAAAACGTGGGAACAAACTCGACAGAAAAAAAGAAAAAACAGAGTAAAAACCCCCCCCCTCCCCTTCGTGGAAGGGGACCCATAATGACCCAAACTAAAGTGTATTACATTTTCATTGAATTCGGACATTGGTACAATTTCATCACTGGAGGTGGCTGCATAGCGACCACTGCAGGTGGCTGCATGGCAACCACTAGGGACTTAGGTCACTATGCTAGTGACAGCTCCCACCTCCAGCTTCCATCTGTTATGAGGAACCATAATTTGGCGCGTCATTCTCACAGTGACGCTTGGCTCAAAAAGTCTATTCACTATTTGAATGATTGCAAGCGGTACCAGAGAGGAGCAGCCAGATTAGCTGGCATGCAAAACATAGTGTTTAACGAACCTCCACCTTTCCCCAACCCTCCAATTGCCAAATGGTTTTTGACTGCACGTGTCAAATTTTTGAACAGTTGGAATTTGGGTGTAAAAGAAGTCCGATACACTGTACGTTGAAATCATTATAACATGCAGTGACATTGGCAGCTCCATAACAAGCGCTATCGTGTTCTAGGTTCGGCGGGCATGTCTAAGACAACTCTGTACCGAAAAAGGAAGAAAAACAGGCTGTGCTTGGGGCACAAGGTTTGTCCACTGTTGCGCCGCCCATCGAAGTTGCAGCAACATCTCGGCAGCCATATAGTTGCAAGAAGTGCGGGCAGAGTGCCACAAAGGATACTGGCCATTCACAATACTATGGACAAACTGACTGCCCGAACGTGGAAGGTCAGATTCCCCGAGAGCAATGGCTGGACGAACAAAAGGCTTCCACAGCACAGGCCAAGGCTGTTAAATTGCTTCGTACGGTTTATAGTTTTTGGAAAGTTTCATCGAACGTTTTTGGACAATTTATTGTCATTTGGTTACCCACTAAAACATACACTGTGTGTATTTTAAAATGCTGTGACAGACTTTTTTATAATTCCGTTTTTGTTGTTGCTGTGTGCGTCACATCCCCGAGAAATATCACAATAAAACATGTAGGGGGTGACTGGGCTACAGGCTTACAGCAAGGGGGAGCCATACCTGTTTTACATGCAGAAAGGGTCCCTTTAAAGCAGTAGTTCCAAACCTGAGGGTCGCGACCCCAAAAGGGGTCGCAGGGAGGTTTTTTGGGGGTCGCAACATATGTGATATTTTTATGACTTTTTATCACACATAGGCTACAACTGGTTTGGCCTGCATCACCTGTCTTGTCAGGTACGATATGCAGTAGGTTATGTGCCCATAGCTAACTGCACAGCTTAATTTTACTCAGCAAAATGTCTGTCCCAGAAACATGGGATTAGAAAAAGTGTCTCAAATAATAATCCCTAACAGGGACCTATAAAAAGCCTTTGGTAGGTATATAACTGAAGTAATTCAAAAAAATTTCAATAAGCAGAGCATTATGAGACAACACAAACAATATATAATATGTTCTTACCAACAAGATGCAAACGGCAAGAAAAAGGAAATACAGCCCCCCGCAAGCTTTCATTATTACCTGTAATGCATGAAAATAGGTCAGATACAAACAACACAGGGGTGAAAAGTATGTTGCACCATATATATAATGCTTGTGAGATGGATTCTATTTAGCATGCACCAGAGGGTGTCCAACCCAAACATGCTAATGTGCCAATTTTTATCTTATACCTAAAACCAAATTGATAAAGGATTTGTTTGCAAAGAACTAAAAAAACCTTTGTTTATTTAATTATGCATATAATTATTTTTTTGGCACATAAATTTTTCCAGAAGCTCAAGTGCCATTTTTCAAACACACCTCATGACACATTTGGCAATGTGTTAAACACCATTAACTTACACTTTGAAACAATTTAAAAACAGCACAAATTTAATTTGTACACTTATTATTTTTCTGTGCTTTGTTTGATTAAACTTAAGAGTTTGTGAATATATCATTTAGAAAGCTATGTTTTTTTCACAGGGTTTGAACCCAGGAGGATCCTGATCACATTTTATTTTGTCTGTATAAGCGTATAAGCGAATTTGAAGAAATTTGAACAGCTCCTTCTTGACCAAAACATGGTAACAAACTCATGTTAGACAAAAAAAGAAATAAAGAAAATAAAGAGTAAAAACAACTAGAAGGGTGGCTTACCATATATAGACATACTATATACACTATTACCCAATATTAAAAGATGATAATATATTTCCCACATTACATTACATCTTATAGTTATCCTTCACCATAGGCGCCCACTTTCTAAAATCGGGGGGAGGCGGAACTGATTTGCAATGTATAGTAGCAAAAACGTGTGCTTCATGTCCCATGTGCTTCTGCCAGCAGAAACAATCATGTCATAAATAGCACAGGTATACTATAAATAGCAGAGGTATACTATAAATAACAACCATATAATAACATAAATAGCGCAGGACACTGGCGCTCACTTACGGGGAGGCCGGGAGGCGCCGCCTCCCCGTTTTTTTGAGGTTCAGATAATCCAAACCCACCATAAAAACTTTTACGTTGGACCATTCAATTTTAAACACATGTTCCATGCTCCGAACTTTGTCTCACCAGCATAACGATACGAGGAATGTTTTTAACAACAAACCAAAAACATTATCGCCGAGTCCTCTCGCTCTATTTTTATCTGTTATTTACAATACAATACCCTTTATTGAAAGAGTAAAAACCTTGTTTCATGTTGTGTTTGCTAAACCACAAGTTCAAGTTCGATTGGTATCAAATGAAATGTTGTGTTTTTAGTGCGAGTTAACTCCTCATTAACGGGCTTTAAATGAGATTGGAGCTGTTTGTAGATGACTCACGTGGAGAAGACGCATTTTGAGCGTACTTTCGTTCATACGTCACATAGGTTAAAAGGCCAGTCATTTTTGCTTACAACCATATTCTTAGGGTTCAAGCGTTATTTTGTCTTCTGGACGCCACAACTAAACAGCCATGTGCAAACAGCTTTTAGCAAAATTTGTTCAGCTGTTAAAAATCTATATGTGCCTTTTCCCCACATTGTGTTTGTTACGTCACAATGTGCTTTTTTAAGTAACAAAGTGGTATGAAACGGATGAGTAGAAAGGCACAACTTTATACAGATGGGTTATTCACTATCTTCAAGGAAACATCGCACATCGGGCAAAGCATTGCGACTGACGAATTTATGTTTTTGCTACTATACAACGTAAATAAGTTCTGCCTCACCGCCGATTTTAGAAAGTGGGCGNACAAGTATAAACTACACTCGATCGATATGTTAATGCAGAAACAGAATACTCAGCATGATCAACAAAGCCTATGCAAAAAACAAATTATATGTTAATTATAGATATATATGGATATTAGTTTAACTTGCCCAAACAGCATAAATTAACACAGCCAAAGTCACAATTTTTCTATTGGTAAATCAAAAGTTTCTACCTTTTTTAAAAAATAAATAAGAACTAGAAGGGTGGCTTACCATATATAGACATTCTATGTACACTATTACTCGATATTAAAAGATAATATATTCCCCACATTATATTACATTGGGTCTTATAGTTACCTGTGCTATTTAGGACATGATTGTTTCTGCTGGCAGAATCGCATGGGTCCCCACACAAGCAAAGTTCTACATTGTGTGTTTTTCTAAATGCTTGTCCAGGCTATAGGTATAAACAAAGTAATCAGTGCACTACTATGGCATGTTCTTCAAACTGTGTAAATTTCATCCAATTCGANCTACAAACTGTGTAAATTTTACTCAATTCGAATGTTGTTAAATAATTAAACCCATTTTAGGGGGCTAGCGGGGTAACTGCTGGGGTTATGGGTTCAAAAAATAAAACAGATGTACCACAAAGGCATGTTTTACAAACTGTGTAAATTTCAACAAATTTGGACAACGTTTAATAATTTGACCCATTTTAGGGGGCTAGCGGGGTAATATCTGGGTTTGTGGGGTTAACGGAAACTCATGACATAACGCCTTGACCATATATTCCAGCTGTGAAAGTTTCATCCAAATCCACCAAATATTTCACCCTGAAAGTGCATAGACAATGTGTGGGAAATATTTCAACATTTCGGGTTTCAAAACTGTTCAACATGGGGATTTCCCTTTCGCTAGATACATTGTGACCTCATAACCGCCAAATTAATGCCTCTGGTTTCCACAAAATCAGACAACTGCCATGTTCATTGTCTGGCATAGTAAGGCAAGTCCATGTTACTACCAAATTGTGTATATAGTCTACACTAAACTAACGTTTGTGGTGCGCATGCATGTCAAAAACGTTTTATCTTTTTGGGGCTAGCGGGGTGACCACTGGGGCTATGGGGTTAAACTAAGCACATGACAAGCTGCATAAAAAAGAAAAAAAAGAAAAAGTAAGAAAAAAACAAAAACAAACAGAGTGAACCCCCCCCCCCCCCCCTTTCAGGAAGGGGACCCATAATAATTATGCCTGAACAAGCAAAATAAATCAATTGGGAAATAGAAATTTGGTAAAAAGGTTAAATATCACTAATCTAGACCTATAAAGCACCATGTGCACAGAAACTATTTTTATTTGTGGTGCAAGTAAGCACAATAAAAGTTTAGAAAACAGTTTAAAACGAGCTAGTGGGATAATAACCAGGGTTAAGGAGTCAAACAAAATTGATGACACACCACCATTACAACGTCTACCAACTGGAAAAATTTTATTTAACTTGGTGTTCTTTATAAAAGGAGTAATATGTGTTCTTTATAAAAGGGGAAACATAAATAGTAAATTGTAGGTACAAAACACAAAACATACCTTTAACAAGTACAACTTGGCATTTTATACTTTATCAAATTCCTGCAATAAAACTATAAAAGATCTGCATTATTACTTTGTAAAATATTTTAAACATTATGGTCATGCCCATGGTGTAGCAAAACACTGCAATCAGTTGGATTAAGGAGCATAATTATTTTTTTGCTTTTTTACACACACATGTATAACAAACTTTACCAAAAGAAAAATTAGTTCTTTCAACAATAAAAACAGATCACTTACAGAAATGTATCTAAGACAAAGTCACAACTAACCAACAATTTTGCAACTATTTTAAACTGGTCTACTAAAAGATGCCTAGAGCTCATCAAAAATATTTGTATGTATAGTACAACAGCAAAACAGTTGACGGAACTTATAAATCTCCTTGGCAGGTTATTCACTTCACTTGGTAAAGCATCAGTGCTGTACTGTGTACAAACTAAACTTGTACATTGGGGCGTTCACACTGCACTTTTATGTGGCTATGATACATGGGGACCACAAGATTAGTGCAAGGCATTAATGTTATTGGTCACGTTACCCTGAACTAGTTTCTAAAACAGTGATTCACTCGAGACTATTTGAGGTTACAAATGCACTTTGGTTAGCCAGAGGCGAACTTATGTTAGGATGAAAGCCAAAAGTCTTAAGTCCATGAGTTCTTTCATACTGCAATGTAGTAGCCCAACAAAAGTTAATCAAGAACACTATGACAAAGCATTCTGTACTTCAGTGACTGCAACTGTTGCATCCACCTACCCAGATGATTAATTGGCAACAGATGAAATAATGAACCCCCATACCCTGTCAAAAGGCTGCCCAAAGGACACGTGAGCACAGAATTGCTTAAAACTGTTTTAGTACTTTGGTGTAAATTCAAATTGGTGTCCTTACTTGGACAAATTGGGGCTGGTGAAATGATTATTTTTAAAAACACAATGTTAATCATTTAAGAGTCAGTTTTTAAAGCACATATGCTAATTGTCAGTGTTCAAACCCAACACAAATTAATAAAGTGATTGCAAACTTAAGACCACAGCCAAATGAACTGCTTGATGCCGCAACACCCAAGGCTGCCACATTTAAATTTCAAAATTCGGCTAAATCACAGAAATTCAGCGAAATTCTACTTTCAAGAGCAAACAGCTTGTTTACCTCTAAAATTGTACTTGTTTTTCAATGTTTAACACTAAAAACATACTTGTTTTTTCAAAAGATATCTTAAATCGCTGTCGCCACAAGTTTTTAGAAACGGTATAAATTTGGAAAACTAGCCAATGCAACACTAAAACAAAAACTACTTAAGATAGAAAGCGATTTGTGTAAATATGGACACTTGTGGTATATGGAAACATCAACTGCCTTAATAATGTGACCAGATTGCTAAAATGTGACAGTAAATTGGTTTGGTTTCGCAATACAATGATAAAAAAATAATTCGCCCAAATTTTGTTTGGTCAAGGGCTGTGAAATTCGGCCAAACTTCTGAAATTTGGCCGAAAAAGGCCAAACTGGCAACCCTGCCAAAATGCCAACACCACAATCCTGGACTTTTGTTTACTCTGCAAAACCTAATTCCCGGATGTTCTTCGTCTCGCGTAGTCATGGAAACGTTGTGACGTCATGACGAACCATAGATTACTTACAATAGATTGACAACGATTGTCTCCGTCACGGTTGAGTAAGACTTTACAGTTGGGCTATTTTTGTGATACAAAGACATCCAGGCAAAAACAAAGGTTTCGTTATAACAACCATCGACATGTCAGAAATTTTGAGAAATTTACCACCATAAGTGCTTGACGATCCTCTTATGGTTAACTTTGAACCAGACATAGGTGGATCTGGAACATTTTTGAAAGCCAAATTCGGCAAAACGATGCTGGTGAAATTGCGAAATTTTGGAAAAATGAAACCCATCATTACATTAACTTTTAACGTCTATCTAGTTTTGCAAGACTGAAATTTGCGTGATGTTGCGGAAACGCACAGAGATGTTTTGAAGTTAACATGTCGACAATCGTGCAGGCTGTTTGCTTATGGACAGTGTAGATAAAATTGTTACAAAAGTAAAAGTTACTGATGATCAGCCCTATATCGGAAGTGTCAATCCCATGAAAATAAAATTCTGTAATACTCTATGGACGAACGGCAGGAATCTATGCATTGGTACTTACAACTTGGTAGGACAACCATTGCTTTCGGGTGCCATCGAATACTACATGAGCGCGTGGTGCACATGGCGCTAAGGAATTCGCTTGGTAAAAAATGGGACAAAGTTGTAAATACCGCAGGCAACTCGTTTTGAATTGATGCGACGAAACTCGTAAACTCCGCAGGTAACTCGTTTTGATGCGAAAACAGTCAAAGATACCGCAGATAACGCATTTAGAGTAAATACTGCAGGGCAGTGGCGCAAATCCATTAAAATTATTCGGAAGGACTTTTGTTCTTATTGGTAATTTTTATGCATATGACGTCAATTTAAAAGAATAACGTCACAATACAGATTTTTATGCACACAATTGGTTGCATTTCGTCTGAGATGGTCTTAAAACGCCGTTAAAACTGCTTGCGATCGCCTAACTGTTGCAAAAGTACTGAAAAAGTGCTAAAACTTTTTTAATTCAACAGCAAACCAGCTTTGAATCCTACAAATATACATACATACACAATTAGATTATTAGGCGCAAGGAGTGATAACTTTTAGATGTTGGTATCAGGCTCAAATACTGACGCAACTCTGTTTTGATTTTGCATTGCTTGGGAATCCGAAGCAGGTGAAAAGCTTATTACAAAGCTTCTGGTACGTTTTTGTCCAAATCTAGTCTGTTCTCGTGTTTTGCATCAAAGTTTAGTTGGACCGCATCTTATTTCAGAACAGGTTTCTATCGGACCTAATGCTAGTTAACATGCTGTGACTTGTGGCGGCAACATACTACCGAGCCCGTTTAGTGGCCAACCAACAAGAACAATATGGCTATAAAATGAACAGTTAAGTGCACCACAGTATAATAACACACGTCACAACCTAAACTAGGTCACCTGTGTTTTCACAACATTCTACAAAAAAAACAAATAGGGAGTCACATTATTTTTCAACACACAGTAAACCTTGAATTTTACCAATCATGGAGTCGCTTTTGTCTCATAGATTTTCTCTAACATATGTATAAACCGCGCAACTTAAGGTCAAACGTTATTCGTCCTAAAACTTGGACACGTTACCAGAAGATAGTCAAGAAAACGAAGCTGCGACATTTAGACAGGCGAAATACCATGGAAGCTGGGCTGCGACGCTCGGTCAAGGCGACTGTAAAGAGTTAGCTCGAGCGCTGCGAGCGCCATCGCAAAGTTCAAGCATAAAGTGAACAAATAACTAGACAGGTGGCGTTCTCGATATTTTCATTCCACATACACTACCACCCCCCCCCCATGTTCTCCACATATACCNTAGCCGAGCCGCAACAAACTCCTAACGAATCTGTTCAGCGCGGTTTCAGCAATGCGCTATAAGTTCAACAACAACAACATTACGCTTTTGACCAACTAAACATGCGCTTACATGCTTTTTTACAACAGAGTAAAAGCAAAGGTATTGTTATGTATCACCTTTACAATGTTATCTAGCAGACGCATTTCTTTACGCTACGCATTCACCTAAACTAATGATTTAATGTAAACAGCTGAGCTTCGTCCGTCATAAAACAAGACAATTAAAATGAAACGCCCGCCTGGCCGCACCCTATGAACGCCTGTTTATGTGTGAACAAATAGTCTGTGACCAACCGCTAAGNGTTTATGTGTGACGTAGTAGCCTGTTACCAACCGCTGAGCGGTGCGTCGCTTGTGTCGTAAACTCGTCAATCACTCCCTCGCGTTAGGTCGTTTTGCATTTGGGGCAAAACAGTCAGCGTTTAAACATGTATTTACAGCCGTAAGGATAAATACTTGACCGATCATGCTAAAGTTTTAAACAACCAATGAAAAGCGACCTACTTATGCACATTTTAAATTTCAATACTTTTGGATTAGTATGTATGAAGCAAAGGGCATGTAAACAAAAAAATGAATATTTGGGGTTAAAAAGGTAAAAAATGGGTGAATCCAAATTAAAGTCACAAAATACTTTAAAATAGTCTGCATTGCATCAACCATCAAAATAGGAAACTATTAACTTAGTTGAATTACTTTGTTAAATATTGCGGTTTTAAAAATTTCACGTTTTGGGGGCCTGTGGGTGAACCAATGGGTGAATTGGGGTAAAAAGTTGACAGTGCACAACTTCAGATACCCATCTATCATGTGTTAAAATTTGAAGAAATTTAAACTACTCATTCTTGACCAAAACGTGGAAACAATCTCGCGTTAGACAGAAAAAAAAAACAGAGTAAAAACAATATGTGTCCCCTTCGTGGAAAGGGACCCATAATTACTCAACGCGTTATCGTATGTTGTTCTTGTAATCGACCCCCAGTTTGTTTTTTCCGTCCCAGTTTCATTTTTTTTGTCAAAACTTTTATTGCGCAAAAAAAATACATGAAAAACGAGACGATTATAGCGAACAAACACAAATAGCCATGTAGCCATTAACGCAAGTGAGCATTCCACTGCACTTCATATTTTCACAAGGTATCATTTTTTAGGAAAACGGTTTTTTCATTGCACTTGCAACGTTTCACCTCAAAAACAAACATTTCTACCTTTGGTACACTTTTTGAATCTAACATTTATAAATAACAAATCTGGCGATCAAAAGCAAGCAATTCATCAAATTTAGAAAACATTTTGCTAAACATTCAACAGTTTAACACTGTTATAAAGGACGATTCGGCGGCACACAGCACTGTCAATCCAGGCGCTTACGTTTTCCCTGTATACCTGGACATGAATGCATTCACAAAATAAGTGGTACTCGTAAGGTTGTCGTAAA
Organism: Phallusia fumigata; assembly: GCA_008931825.1. Lineage (NCBI taxonomy): Eukaryota > Metazoa > Chordata > Ascidiacea > Phlebobranchia > Ascidiidae > Phallusia > Phallusia fumigata. The sequence goes on along the minus strand of QXVZ01015611.1, from coordinate 16,597 downwards.
ACTGCGGACTGTCTTGGTTAGGTCCATAGACATTACACAGTGATAAGCTCTGATCCAATATCTCTAGGTCCATGATTACATAACGCCCAAGATTGTCAACAATCAAGTCGTGTAAGTAAGAAAGATTCTAGGAGAATACAACATAACCGCCACATCAACCCTGCAACCTTATATGTTATTAAAGTAAGAGGCATTTAAATGCGTTCTACACCTATTTCAATATCATATTCGTATTCGATGCCACATTCACAGATACACGGTTTGTTAGGCTCAATGAGCTGGCACGTTTTCTTTCCGCAACTACAGTTCACAAGTGTGTACTTGCAGGCGTTATTCAGACAATTAGTCGTCATGGTTCGTTTTGGGATTGCATTCACAGTTTGACAGACACAAAACATTGAGTACCTTTTGCACTGTAGACATATTCGAAAGTTCTTTCGTCGGTTTGATACTCCGGTTGAAACTTGTGGCAGCAAGGCATCTTTCTCAAGGGTTGGTGACAGATAGTGCAATTGGTTGTCACCTCCTTATCCGGGACCAGAAATCTATCAATTTCGTTGCAGCACGCTTCGGCAATGTTAAACTCCGACAACATTTCCAGCAAAAGAAGTTTGTGTTTTTCTCCATCACGTAGCTTTCTTCATCACATTTTGGGCAGGAAACCGGAATTTTAAGTTCGCTCAGGCTTATGGATTTTTAGTTCGGTTGGACTTCTTTCATGGAGTTTTCTTGACGATCCACGTTTTAGTTCCAGGGGGGACTTGCTGATTTTCTCGGTATCAGGCAACTTGGTTTCTGGATTGCTTATCTGGTTTTCGTCTGTTTTGCTGAAAGCGGTATTCAAGTCTAGTGGTTCCCCATTCGGCTTGTTCGAATTTTTATCTCCTGCATCAGAGTCGCCCGATTTGTTGCCATTCTCATCAGTTGCGGGACAACTAACGCCTTCCAGGTTTACATTCTTGCGGGTTTCAGAAAGTTTTGGATAATCTTCTATTCTTTTGGGGCAATTTTGTTGTTTCTGCCCGACTTGTGTGCAATATTTGCACGTTATTTGCTGCCCGTTATGGTGCAGTAAAATTCATATCCGTTTAACTTGCGATTGTTTTTTTTTCACATCTGCCCTGTCTAGGGTAAGTATTCTCATTCCTGTTTTTTTCAAATATGCACATAATATTGAAAATGTGCATGCACCGAAATGTGCTCACACATTTGTGCACATTACTTTGGATATGTGCAAGGACCGAAATGTGCGCACACATTTTATGCATATTATATCGAAAATGTGCGTGCACCGAAATGTGCGCACACGTTTTGTGAACATTACTTTGGAAATGTGCAAGGACCGAAATGTGCGCACACATTTTGTGCTCATAATATCGAAAATGTGTACGGGCACAATGTTTCAAATATGTGTAAGAGCGTGGCCAAACGGCTTGGATTTTAACAATGGCGGCAGTTGTAAAAATATAATTATGTGACGAATGTGCTTTCTTAATTTTTTTGCCGTAAAATGTGTACTTTCACCCAAATATTATGTCGAAAATCAGGGTTTTACCTACAAAAATTTGTAGTTTCAAAGTATTGGTCCCAACTTAATGTGTATGTTGTCTGATTGTTGAGTGAGGCCGTCGTAAAATGGGTTAATTAACCAAGGGTACACCTTCTGGTACAAGCGGGACGCGACAAAGCTTGGGTGCCGGTGGTACGATTCTTGTTGCGTGTAGACTCGCCCTAGGCTTCGTAGGCGTGCGTCGATGTGCTCAATGAATTCTCGTCCACCGATAGGTTGGAACTCTTCGGGGTCAACGTAGAATAGGTCGATGAGGTCATCACGATCTTGGAACAATTCGTTATCAGCCTGGCTCCAGTAGAAATACGGTACGACGCTCAGCTCGTTTCCGGACGGCGCACCTTCACGGCTTTGTAGAAATTGGTTAGGCGGTTCGTCGGGCGATTGCCGGTTGCTCTTCTGCGGTTGGTTCGGGCCGGCCTGCGCTGGTCTACGGGATGGGCCTGGTTCTGCGGCCCTTTTTGCTATTGCTACTTGGTCACTATCAGGAAGGCACTCCGGATCGATATAACCCTGGGTACTGGCAAGCTCCACGAATTGCGGACTCGGGGACCTCGGGGAATAGCCCTGGTCAAATAAGGCCGGTTCCAATAAATACCGCTCGATTTTGTCCCTGGCAGCCGGTGTTAGGTTGTCCAAGTTAGCTATCGTAACAGAGGCCTCAATACTTTCAATATCTTGAAAGGGTTCGCTTGTATTGTAGATTTCTAAACGAGGGTCACTGGCGCTCATCATTTTATATCAGTATTATTGCAATTAACGGCTTATTCAAATAGAAAGTCATAGAAAACAATAACAGTCATTAGCAATTAATATATAAGTAGATTAACTACAACAAAACTGATTGCCAAACCCCTATTGTGGGTCCTATCTAATTAACTCGTTTATATTCTAACTCAAAAGGTTTATTGCTTAGCTAATTCTGCTGTATATGTTCAACAAAACCCAGGCTACCCTAGGCTTCTGATTTACTGTCTCTAATTAACGTACTGCGGCTTGCGTTCTACAAAATGGCCACCGATGCCGGCTATACATCTGTGATGCTCTTAACTGGTCTTTTTGTGGTCAGTTTGGTCTGATTGACTTGCCGCTAGACGGCGCTCGGTACTGCTGCCCCTACAAATGTAGTTGTGAACATTCAGCGCCTAATCCCAGCAGATCAAAAGATATTCAATGATTTGTTTGTTTGATTTGTGAGGGGCGTGCAAGACGCTTTTTAGTAGAGAAACCCTTGGTCACACACCACACCTATAGGTCCGGTACACAATGCGCACATTTTGCTCACATTGTGCACCTACATAGTACGCAAATTTTTTCCATCTGCACATTTCGTGCACATTTTCGCCCACAATGTGCGAAAAAAGTTCGCATCCCCGTCTCCCTTTTTTCTTCGATTCTTTTTTATACTTGTAGAAGTACCATGTTTAACTGTCGCCCTCGCAGTGCCGACCCTGGGCTGGCGTGCTGGTGAATGGTAGCGTTTTTGTACTCTGCGTGTGTTGTGCTTAAAACCGATGACCATTTTATTTCTTAATGAACAGATCAATATGTTATTTTAGGATTTTATTAAGTTTCTGATTAAATTTTCTTTTTATACCTGCTTAACTGCTTCCATTTACACAACATTAAAACAACGATTAAAATTTCTAGAGCAAGCAACACCACCCCCACTAATTTTAGCTACGAGCCGCCACTGACCACAACATTGCGACATACGCCGCGACCTAAACTAGGTCGTCTGTTCTTCGATAATATTCCAAAAAAAAGTCAATGAAGGAGTCACATTGTTGCAACGATATCTTTATAAATTTGTTAATCACCCATAATTGTAAGCTTTACTCTAATTAAATGCACTACTTTCGGTTTTTGCAATCAAGCCTGCTTGTGCGCCAGGTGGGTGATTCCCTCTTTTCATTGTGTACTCAAGTGTATCGCACAGTAGGCTTGGTGCTTCACACCATTACAATAAATACGGAAGTAATGCATTTAAATAAGTTCAAACACGTAATACTTGCTACTAACGTTCACTGTTAGTGACATTGTGGGACAGGATTAGTAACGAAATAAATACATTTACAATCTTCATGATAAAAACCCATACCGCCTCCAGCGGAAAAGTAAGACATTTCATAAATCACGCCGCGGTTGCCATTAGTTACAGTTTGTTTGGCAAGGTAGATGGTAGTAAGACCAAAAATCATTTTTAGGTTAATGTCAGATTCCAATTTGTGAATCAGCTAAGATTTACCATTTGGCAATATCTTTTTGTTGAAAAAAAAACTGCTGCTTTTTAGTTACTTTGCTTGTCAAATAAGTAGGTGTGATGTTAAAGCTTGATGCCTTCTCTAGCGATTTATGATAAAGCCACCTACCCTTACTAGTGGCAGTCTAAACCTTTAGATCCACTTATTTAAGAAGAGCAAAATAAAATAACTTGATTCACATTTCAATTAGTACTGCATATCCACCTTTTCATGAGGCAATATGCACACAGAAAAATTTTTCAATTTGATATGCATTGTGGGAATAAGTTGCCTCGTCAAGACAACTTAATGGTATGCATTGTGGGAAACAGCTGCCTCCCTAGGACAGACTTTTGCTGCATGCTGCCAAAGTTTACATCCTGGTTAAATATTCAACCCAAAGCAATGTACATGTGGTTTAATATTTGGCCAATAATTTCATTTCTGTTTTGCCCCAGAATGGTAAATTACAACACATTTATTCTGATAATCAAAACATTACAATGACTTCAGAAGCAAAAAAGGATGAAGCCCATGACTTCAGAAGGTTGCATAGCTATCCACTCATAAGAGTTAGTGCGAATTTTCTGACATAATTTGAAAAGCTTGTACAAAATAAATTTAGTTTTATAATATACCATGGTTAAATAAAGTAAAATTTGCATTAATAATTACTTCATATATTAAAACTTACAAACTTTACAAGCACACTGACATGCCAGAAGAAATGCGAGTCGAAGCCATGGAGTTGTGTGTCACTGCTTGTGAAAAGTTCAGTGCAAACAATGAGGTACTTAAGGCCTTTTTAAAAATGCATTGTGTCAACTCCTTATATAAATTTTTTCTTTGAAACACCAACGGTAATGTTGGATTGTTATTGTAACCAACATTATCCAAAAAGCTAACAAAAAAGATGAAAAAACAGATTTCTTAAAAACAGAGCAACCAATTGATGCAAAAAGTTATCATTTTACAATAATGCTACATTTCGTCAAAAAATTATATCCTTGGATAGAAACTTGTCCGTTTCTATTGCAGTTTATAATGATAAGTTTCATACTCCTATAAATTTTCAGAGTTTTCTTTTTGCTTAACGTTCTTCTCATGAACAAAATGGAATTTCTTGAAACAAATTTTCACATACCCTCTTCACTTACCTCACACATGTTTTAGAAACTTACTACAGTTTTTTGCAGAGTGCTGCAAAAATGATCAAAGAAAACATGGATAAAAAATTTGGATCTTCATGGCATGCTATTGTAGGAGAAGGTTATGGATTTGAAATAACCCATGAAACAAAGAATATTCTATACATGTTTTTTGGTGGTAATATGGCTATATGCATATGGAAGTGCTCTTAACTGTCATTGCGGCCAACTGCTTATTACTTATTTTTGTTGCGAAAATAAAATCTGTGCCACATTTTGGCAAAAAATGTTCAGAAAGTGTATGTTAAATATACTGCAGTTTATTGTTCACTTTGACCAAATACCATGTAACCCAACTGTAAAACACAGTAAATGCCAAATACAATCCTAATGTGCACTTCAGATAAATTGTTAACCTACTCATTTTTTTCCATTACTGATGGAAATTTAACTACATACACTTCATGTCCCGCAGCACATACAATTGAAAGGTCACTAAGAACAACAATATTTGCAACTGGTAGCTTTGTCACCGAGTTAGTCAGCAATTTGATTCGACGCAGAAGTTCACCTTTCCTAGAATGAAAACAGATTTAAGTGTAATAAAAGCTTAAGTCACAGTAAACCTTACCTTATGTCCCACAAAAAAATATCTCCATTTCCACCAGTTACACACAAGTTTTTTCCCAGCATTTTCACAGGTGTATTTAAAGCAGAGTCCTAAACAAATAACTGTACATAAAGTGCACCCACATTACTCCTACAGTTCCCTTGCACATTGGATGTTTGTAGAATCAGAACTTTACATAAATTTTGTTTGCCTGTTTGTCAGCTTGATGTACAACCAATAGAAAAATAGGCTATGGATTTGTCCATATTGTCATTTTGCATATAACATGACCCCTTAACGATATTGTCCACACATTAAATTTCCTATTAATATCATGGATATACTGTTATTAGTGGATTTAACACCTGCATAACATTGGGTCTCTAATTTTCTTGGCATTTTTTAACATAATTGTTTCTGCTAGCATAAATGTAAAGGTTTGTTAATACAATTTAAACCGTATAGTGGCACTTACTGATATGTTGACCTGCAGTAACCTTTATTTAGCTGGAGCGGACTGGACTACAAACTCTAAGCCACCTATATGCGTTGATTTTCAGAAACAGTATAACTGCCAAGCAGCCCAAGACAAAGTATGTTTTACGCTTGAAGCAATGGTGAAACTAGAGAGGTGGCGTTCTCCATATTGNTAGGTGGCTTTGACACAAGCAACTATTTAGCATTTTGCTGGTAAGTTTTTAAAATACAAATTCAAGATTAGATCTATTTTATAACATGTTTGCCATCATTGTTGTTGTTTGTAATGTAAACCAGGGCTTCCCAACTACAGAAATGGAAAAATAAATGCAAAACTCAACTAGAGAGGTGGCGTTCTCCATATTTTCATTCCACATACACTACCACCCCAAATTGATGTTTTCCATAGGTACCATTTTCTTCATTACGTTGGATATATATTCAATGTCTGCATATCNCAAACTCTAAACGACCCTTTCCAACGTGGTTTCAGCAATGCGCTATAAATCCAACAACAACATTGCGCTTTTTGACCTACCAAATATAAGCTTACATGCTACTGTACAAGAGAGTGCAACTGTAAATTAAAAATCGGTGGGAAAAAAAAAGGTAAAGATTTCCACATATATTCTAACCAAATCATTTTTTTACATTATGCCAATTACAATCTTACTGTAAACAGCATAGTTTAAACCCCACAGCCACACTAACAATAATTTGACCTACAGTGACCTTTGGCCGAGCCGCAACAAACCCTTAACGAATCTCTTTAGCGCGGTTTCAGTAATGCGCTATAAATTCAACAACAATAACATTAAGCTTCTTTACCAACTAACCATGCGCTTACGTGCTTTTGTTCAATAGAGTAGAACTGTATTTGAAAGCAAAGGGGGGGGGGGGGGGGGGGGGGGGGGGGGGGGGTAGCAGACGCATTTCGGTTTACGCTACGCATTCACCTAAAGGGGGGGGGGGGGGGGGGGGGGGGGGGGGGGGGGGGGGGGGGGGGGGGGGGGGGGGGGGGGGGGGGGGGGGGGGGGGGGGGGGGGGGGGGGGGGGGGGGGGGGGGGGGGGGGGGGGGGGGGGGGGGGGGGGGGGGGGGGGGGGGGGGGGGGGGGGGGGGGGGGGGGGGGGGGGGGGGGGGGGGGGGGGGGGGGGGGGGGGGGGGGGGGGGGGGGGGGGGGGGGGGGGGGGGGGGGGGGGGGGGGGGGGGGGGGGGGGGGGGGGGGGGGGGGGGGGGGGGGGGGGGGGGGGGGGGGGGGGGGGGGGGGGGGGGGGGGGGGGGGGGGGGGGGGGGGGGGGGGGGGGGGGGGGGGGGGGGGGGGGGGGGGGGGGGGGGGGGGGGGGGGGGGGGGGGGGGGGGGGGGGGGGGGGGGGGGGGGGGGGGGGGGGGGGGGGGGGGGGGGGGGGGGGGGGGGGGGGGGGGGGGGGGGGGGGGGGGGGGGGGGGGGGGGGGGGGGGGGGGGGGGGGGGGGGGGGGGGGGGGGGGGGGGGGGGGGGGGGGGGGGGGGGGGGGGGGGGGGGGGGGGGGGGGGGGGGGGGGGGGGGGGGGGGGGGGGGGGGGGGGGGGGGGGGGGGGGGGGGGGGGGGGGGGGGGGGGGGGGGGGGGGGGGGGGGGGGGGGGGGGGGGGGGGGGGGGGGGGGGGGGGGGGGGGGGGGGGGGGGGGGGGGGGGGGGGGGGGGGGGGGGGGGGGGGGGGGGGGGGGGGGGGGGGGGGGGGGGGGGGGGGGGGGGGGGGGGGGGGGGGGGGGGGGGGGGGGGGGGGGGGGGGGGGGGGGGGGGGGGGGGGGGGGGGGGGGGGGGGGGGGGGGGGGGGGGGGGGGGGGGGGGGGGGGGGGGGGGGGGGGGGGGGGGGGGGGGGGGGGGGGGGGGGGGGGGGGGGGGGGGGGGGGGGGGGGGGGGGGGGGGGGGGGGGGGGGGGGGGGGGGGGGGGGGGGGGGGGGGGGGGGGGGGGGGGGGGGGGGGGGGGGGGGGGGGGGGGGGGGGGGGGGGGGGGGGGGGGGGGGGGGGGGGGGGGGGGGGGGGGGGGGGGGGGGGGGGGGGGGGGGGGGGGGGGGGGGGGGGGGGGGGGGGGGGGGGGGGGGGGGGGGGGGGGGGGGGGGGGGGGGGGGGGGGGGGGGGGGGGGGGGGGGGGGGGGGGGGGGGGGGGGGGGGGGGGGGGGGGGGGGGGGGGGGGGGGGGGGGGGGGGGGGGGGGGGGGGGGGGGGGGGGGGGGGGGGGGGGGGGGGGGGGGGGGGGGGGGGGGGGGGGGGGGGGGGGGGGGGGGGGGGGGGGGGGGGGGGGGGGGGGGGGGGGGGGGGGGGGGGGGGGGGGGGGGGGGGGGGGGGGGGGGGGGGGGGGGGGGGNATATATGCTCCGATAATGTTTGTTTGGAGCCATCTGTTTGATCATTGATGTTAAATGTTATGTGACGTAATAACCACCAAACAACAACCTTTTCGTGTTGCAACTTGCTTACTTTGTTCGGTTGAGAGCTTGTTTACACTACAGTTAATTAGATTTGACAAGAAACACAGACCGAAATACCGAAAAAATACCGTTATAATTTTGTTTCGGTCAGACCGGAACGAAATAAAAATATCGGTACCGGAACGAAATACCGAAATAAATAAATTGCCCAGACCGAATAACGTTATTTCTTTTCGTTCCGTTCCGGTATGAAACACTGGTAAAAATACAAAGAAATTCGGACAACTCCTTTATGACCAAAACGTGGGAACAAACTCGCGTTAGACAGAAAAAAAGAAAAAAAAACAGAGTAAAAACAATATGTGTCCCCTTCATGGAAGGGACCCATAATAACTGCCACTGGGCTGTGTTGGACGTGAAGCATGTCCCTGGCCACATGTTGTGTTTAGGACACATACAAGCATATAATAATGATCTGTAGTGATATAGCTGTTTCAAATTTTGGGGACCTGTGGTTTTACCGATGGGTCAACTGGGGTCAAAAGTTACAGTGCACAACTTCAGATACCAATCTATCATTTGTGCGAATTTGAAAAACTTTAGAAACAAGAATATACTGGTGTTAGAGAAAAGAATGGGACTCATAAATAGTGACATTTTTAAATGTCATACTATTATCCAACATTTGTAATAAGTGAAGCTGGTAAATTTACATAGCTTTTAAAGACTGTACACTTAAAACCATGCAAGACACAATAACTTGTAGTAGTCAAAAACTTGTAGTAAGTGCAACAGATTTACAACTCTCCTTACAACTAGGAGAGAGGCTTTAATTCTACATGATAAAATGGGTATACTGTTGAATCTGGTTATTGCATACTAGTAAATCGTAAAAATTCTTTTTATGGCATAGCAATCGCAAATCCCAAACTGTAGCCTATCATTTGTCAAAAAAATACTCCAGTTAATACCATAGTCCAGTTGACCGATTGGTCAGCTGGGTTCAAAAGCTTCAGTGCACAACTTCAAAAACCCATCTTCCATGTGCATAAGTTTAAAGAAATTTGAGGAACCTTTTCTTGACCAAAGTATGTTACATTTAACTGAGATTTAATTGTTTTGTGGTTTTCACAGAAAAGCTGTTGCCGCTGGAGTCATGATCGTGGGCTTGTATTGTTTCAACATGAACATTCTCTGCTAGTCACAAGTGGGTCATTTCTAAAGGGCCATGATTTGGGTGGGAACATTATTCAAAAATGGTTTCCAGTGTGATAAATGGTGCAGGGCCAGGCTACACATAGAGCAGTCGTTACAAAACATCTAAACAAACTAGTGTTAGACAGAAAAAAAACAATGGTGTTCCCTCTATGGAATGAATCCATAATTATTTCTACAAGCATAACTACACGAGTCTTTTAGCACATGTAATTGCAAACTGGTCGCAATGTTACGATATGTTCTTTTTTAGACCTAATTCTTTAACAAAAAGTCATAGCCTTGCCAAAAAATGACTAATCAACCTTGTTGGTGGACAACATTTCAAATTTGCAGTTGACCTGCAGTAACCTTTGCCAATGAGACAACCAACCAGTCTACAAACTAACCTTTTCCAATATAATTTCAGTGATTCTGTAAAGATTTAACATCAACATATCACCGTTTGATAAACCAAACTGAAGCTAAAATGCTACTGTGACTACTACAAATTGGAGCAAAAGTAGAAAGGTGGATTTTACCATATTGTCATTGCCGTTACACATATACTACTATCCAATTTAAAATTTGTATGTATTCACCACAGTATTTATGGGTCTTTTTTCATAAATGGGATATATTTTGTTTTCACTCAGTTTTTTTCAGTCTACTGCTGATATGCTCAAAAAAGTCATTTCAATCTTCAAATTTGCACATGTGATAGATGTTTGTTTGAAGTTGTGCAGTCCCAAAAAGGAAATTTAAAAACAGAAATAAGTATTTTAAAGTCCATACATTTATGCTTGTAGAAACAATAATTTTATAAAATGCCAAGAAAATTAGTGACATAATTTAATGTGGGTATTGAATCCATATCCAATGTAATAAATAGAAATAGCACATGTGGAAAGTAGCATTTAAGGGGTTGCAGTGTATGTGCAATAGCCATATGCAGACTGTATAGTTAATGTTACATTTGGGGACTGATATTTATAAAATAAACTTACGAGTTTTGCAACTTGCAACAAAAATCCTGTTCTACGAGCCCACATGCAAAACTTTCCATCCTGGCCAAATGAAACAACATGAGACAAAGAGCACTGCACTGCAGTAATAGCATCTGGAAGCACATGGCAAGTGATTGGTACAATATGCTGACAGACAGTTGAAAATATAGACAAACATTAGCTTTAATTCCAAAAAAACTATGCCAATAGTAAGGTTAAAATATGTTACCACTGTGTTCATCCAAGGTATGAACACATATTCCAGTTAGCAAATCCCACAACTTGACAGATCCATCAGTTGATCCACTTACAGCACCAGTTGGCGGACCCTGAATATTAATTGTAAACTTTTGAGGCCATTAACCCTGAAAAAATCTTAAATGTAAATTCTGCTAATTCACCTTATCCATTGCAGTACAAGTAACAGCTCCTTTGTGTCCCAATAATGTAAATTGGCACCGGGCATCTTGCATGTTAAACAACTTTAAAGTGTGATCACAACTCCCAGTTAGGATTCTTCCAATTGAAACCTGAAGTGTATGTTTACTTTTGCCATACAATTACCTTCAACATTGTCCCAAAAATATTTCAGCTATACAATTTTTAACTTAGGACCTAAATTTTAAATGTTGGTGTTTGAAAGCTATTGGTTAACTGATCTTATTGAAATTCATTGTGTTTATTATTCTAGTTGTAGTTGCCCTTAACACACAATTTGTGATGGCTCTAACATAACTGAAAAGAATGTAACTTTTTACAAATACACCGAACAGTGTTCTTTTTACAAAAAGGAACTGTAAACAAATAATCAGTTTTACAAATATAAACATAATTGTTTCTGCAAGCACAAACATATAAGTCCTCACACACAGGCAATTGGTAACAATTGGTAGTGGTATAAATAGGACGTGATCAGTATGGGAATTTAAATGCAAAATATCATTACAATGATAAGTGAGCCGCAGACAATGCACACTGTTTCGACCTGTTACACTCACCAAGCTGGAGTGCTGTAATCCAGCTACACTAGCCTATACAGCCAATGTCTTGTCACCAGCTGCCCTAATGAGACCATACGGTCAAAGCAGTGTGCACTGTCTGCAATATTTGGTCAGTATATCACTTTATTGTCATGGTTTTTTAACTTCTGCCTATGACACAACAATAACAGACACTAATTGTGCCAACAACATATTGGTGAAGCAATCTAAGGAGTTTATTTTTAAACCAAAATAAACTTATTATAACATCACTCACATAACATCACTAATCTGGAACACAAGCTTCTGGTTTTATTAACAGCAGGGGTGCTCAAACACACTAGCATGCCAATTTTTATCTTATAACTTATTCCTGTGCCAACCATTGGCAAACTAGAAGGGTGGCTTACCATACATAGACATTCTATATACACTATTACTCGATATTAAAAGATGATATATTCCCCACATTATGTTACGTTGGGTCTTATAGTTAACTGCGCTATTTAGGACATGATTGTTTCTGCTGGCAGAATCGCATGGGTCCCCACACATGCAAAGTTCTACATTGTGTGTTTTTCTAAATGCATGTCCAGGCTATAGGTACAAACAAAGCAATCAGTGCACTACAATGGCATGTTCTTCAAACTGTGTAAATTTCACCCAATTTGGACATTGTTAATTAATTTTACCCATTTTAGGGGGCTAGCGGGGTAACTGATGGGGTTATGGGGTCAAACAAAATAATTGGTGCACCATAATGACATGTTATACAAACTGTGTAAATTTCATCCAATTCGAACATTGTTTAATAATTTGACCCATTTTAGGGGGCTAGCGGGGTAACTGATGGGGTTATGGGGTCAAACAAAAAAATTGATGTACCATAATGACATGTTCTACAAACTGTGTAAATTTCATTCAATTCGAACATTGTTTAGTAATTTGACCCCCCCCCCCCCCCCCCCCCCCTAACCACTGGGGCTATGGTGTCAAATTATAAATTGGATGCACCACAATGGCATGTTCTACAAACTCCCCCCCCCCCCCCCCATTCAGACATTGTTCAATAATTTGACCCGTTTTAGGGGGCTAGCGGGGTAAACACTGGGGTATGGTGTCANTGGGGCTATGGTGTCAAATTATCAGTTCGATGCACCACAATGGCATGTTCTACAAACTGTGTAAATTTCATCCAACTCAGACATTGTTCAATAATTTAACCCGTTGTAGGGGGTTAGCGGGGTAACCACTGGGGCGATGGTGTCAAAAAATTAAATCGATGCACCACAAAGGCATGTTCTACAAACTGTGTAAATTTCAACAAATTTGGACATCGTTTAATAATTTGACCTTTTTTACGGAGCTAGTGGGGTAACCTCTGGGTCTGTGGGGTTAACCGAAACTAATGCACACCGCCTTGACCATATCTTCCAGCTGTGAAAGTTTCATCCCCCCCCCCCCCACATTTCACCCCAAAAGTGCATAGACAATGAGCAAGGAATGTTTCACCATTTCAGGTTTGAAAACTGTTCAACATGGGGATTTCCCTTTCGCTAGATACATTATGACCTCNGACCTCACAACGGCCAAAATAATGCCTCATGCTACCGGTTTCCGCAAAATCAGACAACTGCCATGTTAATTGTCTGGCATAGTAAGGCAGATGCGTGTTACTACCAAATTGTGTATATAGTCCATACTAAACTAACGTTTGTGGTGCGCATCCATGTCAAAAACGTTTTACATTTTGGGGGCTAGCGGGGTAACCACTGGGGCTATGGGGTCAAACAAAACAGATGGCACAACCCCATGATTATATCTACACACTGAAAAAGTTTCATCGAAATCTACCATACATTTCATAGCAAAACGACATGGACAAGCTCAGGGTAGAAAAAAAACAAAGAAAAAAACAAACAAACAGAGTGAAAACAATATGTGTCCCCTTTCAGGAAGGGCAATATGTGTCCCCTTTCAGGATTATTTTGGAATGTGAATAAACAATAGATCAACAATAGACTATGTAACAAATCTAAGTTCCTGAAATATGAAATGTTTGCAATAGGTCGAGTGCATTTTCAAATAAGTCGCATGCCATGTGTTGGACACCCCTGATTTGAAGAAAAACAAATATACTTACTGTGAAGGCTGTTATAGTTTGTTGATGTGCACTTTTTATTGAATAAACAAGTTGCAGTGACAGCAAATCACAGTCAAGATTATGATGTGGTCGAAATGATCCTGTAAGCACAGAAAACTTTTTCTAAAACACTGATGGGTAAAAGTCAATGCACATGTTTAGTCATGCCATTAAACAGCATTTTTGTGAAGCATATTTAAAAAAGATAGTGCCCCTGTCATGCTATCATTCATTCACCTAATTAAGAAACAGCCTTCTTACAAGTAGATATCATGTGGTTTAAATGGCGATATTAAGATGCACATGGCATGCCCAAAATCAAAACTGAAACGTACAAATTTAGGTCCACTGATACATTGGCTGTTTCAACATGATACTCTCTGCAAGAAAGCGTGGATCCCAGAATAGCAGTTGACACTGAGGGTAATCAGTAAAGTCACAAAAGCACCATTACTATACAAACCTCTGTGTTGAAGTGTGGTAGGATTTAAAGTAGTTCCCTCAATTTGATAAAAATCTAAAGAGCCTCTTATCCTAGCAGCAACAAGGCGACAATCTTCCACAGCAAGTCCAACTATTCCACTTCGTCCACAATCATGGTAACATCGAAGGTTTAAAGAAATTGAATCCCATATCTACAACAAATTTTTTTTTACTGTTTGATGATAAAATTTACTCAAAAACTAAAAGGGTGGCTTACCATACATAGACATTCTATATACACCAGTCTATATGAGTTTTGAAAAGATTATTTTACATTGGGTCTCATAGTTACCTATGCTATTTATAGCAGGATTATTATTGCAGGCTGAAACTCATGGGTCCCCACACAAGCAAAGTTGTACCTTATGCATTTTTCTAGATACATGTCAGGTAGTAGGGTTAAACAAAGCAATCAGTGCAACAAAATGACATGTTTTACAAACTGTCCTAATTCCAACTAATTTGGACATTGTTTAGCAATTTGACATATTTTAGGAAACAAGTGGGGTAACTGTTTAGGTTATCGGGCCGTGGAACAAACCAACAGTTTCTGATGGCCTGTGACAAAATAATGTTGGACAGTACTGAGTTAGACAACTACATTCACTCTCCCCAACTGTAAATATAATGCATTTTATGCACAATTATGTTTCACAGGTACTTGGTTGAATTGAATTTTTGTGATTACATGAGGATTAACTGTTCCAAAGCTGATCTTTGCACAACATAACTAGAGAGGTGACATTCTCCATATTTTCTTTCCACAAACACTACCACCTCAAAATGATGTTCTCCATGTACAATTTCCTTTATTAAATTGGATATATTTTTAATACCCGCATTACATTGGGTCCCTAATTCCCTTGGCATTAACGTGATCGTTCCTCCTAGCATAAACATATGGGTCCGCACACACATGCAATTTCTGAATGGAAGTGATGTTTTTAAGATGTGATCAGTTTAAAAATCAGTTTTAAAATCTCAAACACAAAATAAAGATTTCCATTATCTAACTAAATAATTTCTTACATATGTCAATTTCAATATCAATGTCAAAAGCATGAATAAAACCCCACACTACCACTAACCAATAGTTTGACCTGCAGTGACCTTTGGCTGAGCAGCAGTGAACCGCACAACAAACTCTAAACGACCCTTTCCAGCGCAGTTTAGCAACGCGCTGTAAATTCAACAACAACATTGCGCTTTTTGACCAACCAAATAAAAGCTTACATGCTATTGTGCAAGAGAGTGCAACTGTAAATAAGAGCAAAGTTATTGTAATGTAATATCTTTTACAGCGTTATTTAGCAAACGCATCTCGGTCAACGCAACGCAGTGGTGTAGTATCAACAGATTCATCTGTCATAAAAAATGATAATATCTTTATATATGTTGGGAGGTGTTACATGTAAGATTCATAAAACTACATAGTAATCATGGGTGCAACTAGGGGGGTAGGTTTGTCGGCATGCCAGGTCCCTTTCCATCTACATCTATGTGTATAATACGCCTAATGACACTTGCTCGAAATCGCACATTTGCGATAGTAACAATGGAGATTCTTTGAATCAGAGAAATGTTTTTCATAATTCTAACACTGAGCCTTACACAATTAATGTTCTGCGATGTTTCTATGAGGACGCACGCTTTGATAACACACGCACTGATGCAACATGCCTTTTAATACTTAAGCAAGAAGGCAAGATACGATATTTTAGCTACGTTTAGAAGTGTGTATTAAATCGCTTGGATAGTTTGGAAATTACAGACTCTAAAAAAGACCAGAATACGTTGTGCTAAAAATATGTTTCAACTTATTCGTCAGTGGGATTTAAAGTTTCTACACGATCGCATAATAAAGTTTTTATCAGCGATTTTAAAAACTGTAAACGTTAAAGCTTGTGTTACCGTTGGCGTAGACAGATGGAAAAGGAGACACATGAAAATGGGGTTAAGCGTGCTCTAAAGTTTATCTGTTATGACCACTGGCGTAGAGAATGGGGGTGCGGAGGTGCCTCGCATCCCCGTCCTTTACAGAAGTATTACCACATAATTGCACCTTGGTTCCGTTAGCCGATTTTTTTAAACGAGTTTCCAGGTAAACAAATGCATTTGTGGTCATGTCATTGATTGAACAAAAGCTGCCTTAAATGCAACAATTCATTTGTCTTGACATAAACAGCATTTTATCACAATGCCTGTGGTAAAACGTAAGTTGAATTTATCCAGGTGAAGTGTTTCTGCTAGCATAAACATATGGGTCCCCACACACATGCAGTTTCTGAATAGTAGCAATGTTTTAGGATGGGACCAGTTTAAAAATCGGTGGGAAA
>QXVZ01015602.1:0-24157 GCA_008931825.1 Phallusia fumigata | reverse complement strand
AAGGTATAGTCATTGCTTAAAATGGGCCTAAACTTTACACAATTTCAAAGACCAGGCAATATCGACTTTGCCTGATTTTTTTTTAATCTGGACTCAAATCTTGACATCACATTGCTGAAAATTCTAAATGAAAATCTTTTTCAAAACGGATTTGGTTTGTCCGAATGTTACATTCGTCAAACAAATAAAATGTACCAATTTTAGCTTAATGTCTCTGGCTCCAGTGGCGATCAAAATTTGCAAATGAACACTTGACACAGCCGGCGTTTAGATTGGCCAACTTGGATTCTCTCACTTTAATGAACGCGGATAAATCGTCAAGGCAGAAAGAACGCGAAAACAGCAATGGAAAACACACAAAACGATGGAGAGGGGGTCTGGTGGGAATTATTTGGGGTGGGGCGCACTGATTTTTCACCAATAAAATGCATAAACAAGCAATAAAAAGCAAGCACGATGATTTGATAAGGTGAGCAAATGTCTTACATCTGCAGCGACGCCCAAGAAAAGAGTAACGATTTTAGGCACGTCAAAGCTGATTGTCATGATTTGGATGTTTTTGAAAAATGAGGGTATTCGCATTGGTGCACTTTCGACAAAAAATTATCAGCGAAGGTTTTTAACACGAGCAATTTTTGTTGTGAGTGGTGTGTTTAATTCAGTTTGTGATGCCTTGTTTTCAAAATTAACCCTACAATTTAACTACTTGTTTTCAACAAAGGTGGGCAAATTTAATACGTCACAAACTAACAACCAAATATAAATCATCCGCCCCAGTCCGTCTACACTGGTGTAGAAAACAAGATCGCCAACAAGACAAACTTTAGTAGTTAGCGCCCAACGATATAGCGTAACTGGCCAGGTAACAAAGTCGAAAGCAAAATTGATCACTGCCGTTGTTGCAAATCTTCTGGGTCTAGTTGGGTTTATTCAACGGCGGTCGTTACCTCTAATCACAGCGCAATATTAAAATGCCCCAAAGTAGCACACAGCAAAGGTGTTTAATTATTAATTATTACTGCTGGTGTTTAGGAAATACAACAGATGGTGAGTTTCTGCTTGTCGCTGTACCAGGTTACTCTACAGCTAGTCGCAGAGTTCACCCATTTTGGCGAGGAAGTGATAATGAACACATGGTGAACTACGTAAATAGGCGCGATTTGCATTGGCGTGTCAGCTGTGTGGTTATTACTGTTTAAACGTGTCAAGGTGGCACAATTGGTGCTACCACACTATGTGGAAAATATATTTTTGTCAGTGTTAGTAATATTTGAGGCACTTTGAAGACTTTAATCTACACCATGTTTTTTGTGGAATGGGCCGCGTAAAAAAAACTGTATAAAACGGCTTGTGCACGTAAATGCGGTTTAAAGAGCATCCGTATTTATGATGTGGCGACTAACAGGTGAAAACTAGGGCCATCTACAATGTATTACAGGTCCAAACCATGTTTAAACTACCTAGACCCACTTACAAACGAGTATAATAAAAGTGATATTTAGCAATGGAACCAATGCCGCATATATTTCATTTAGGAAATCGATCAGAATTACAACCATGTTAACAGCACCCCAGCCTTATTAATATGAAATGCACTTTAGGGGTATGAGAATTGGGAGAATGCTGTTTTGGGGTTTGTCAGGCCCCATGAGTAATGTACAGCATTAGTCGGTAACTCAGAGCCATGAGCCAGCATTAATAAATAACAAAACCGTCGCAAGAGGGGTTACAGTGCACCGTCAACACACATATAAACACACAATGCAACTTATTTGTATATTACAGAAATGGAGAATAAATAAAATTGACCCCAGGCTTCCCCACCCCTTCCAAGTAATACCGCTGCTGATAAATCAAGTTGCAACAATTTCGTATTATGCAGTATATAATGAACTATTTCCAGTGAATTCAATCATTAAAAGCTGAAACAGACAATACATTCTTGGCACTGATATTCAGTGCAAGTAGTACAAAGAAGACATTAGTTATAATATTAGCGCATGTATATTCGCGGGCACAAAACAGCAGTTGAGAAGAAAGAACTAAGCAAAGATGCCGTGGGTCAAGGCAAAATCGTTATGGTGGACATTTAAACAAAAAACAACACCATATTGAATGCTAAAACTTGTCTATAAATGTCTTCCATTCAGATCTACCTTTTACTGTCAAGTTTTTGGCCATTGCTGTCGCATTTCATACTTTTCTGAATGGAAGTACCTGCATAATAAAACAAACTCTGTGTTATGTTGTATGTAGATTTGCCACAAACATCTAATATTCATATTAGCCAAAAAACGTTAAAAAAACAATACGTTTTGATACTAACAAATAATATTATGCAGTTGTGCTTAGTGGAAAGTAGCCAGTCAACAATTGGTTACATACACAAGTGAAGCAATATAAATTTTGGAAATGGAAAAGCAGGAAATAGAAATTTTTAACGCTGAAGACTTTCTATTCCAGCAGTGAGATGAGAAATGTGTTTGTTTCTTCAAAATAATTAATTGCTANAATTTGTTACTTTCAAATAAAACTAGTGGAACTTTGTGTGTGACTGCATTCATTGTGTGTGCCGTCATAATACAGAAAACATTGGGTCAGCCAGCGTGCAACTTAAGTCAAGCAGTTTTGCTATCAATAGGCCATTTTATTGGCTCTTAACAGAGATTAACTAAACCGGCCTCAAACGGTTTGGGCGCCAACCGGATGTTTGGCCAAAACCCCTGAATAAATTAGGGCAGAATCTTATGGAACCTAAAGGGTTGTCCTGGTGGGCGTTTTAATGGAAAAGAGAATGTGAGTAAACTTGTGTCTGACACTTTTAAACACCTAAAACAATTCAACCTTAACAAACCATTCTACATTTTGTTGATAATGGGGTCGATATTTAGCATAGGGTGAGAGTAGCTTGTCTTGTTATACAGTGGTTCCCAACCTTTTTCATCGTGCGGCCCACTTTTAAGGACCATTTTGTTTTGGACCACTACCAAATATTGCGCAAAAATGGCAATGAAAAAAGACCTAAGATAACAGTGCATTAGATTGGAAGCTGTGTAAATTACCTTAAATTCCAAATCAGTTGGCTATTCTTTATTAATTCATACAAGAGCAAGTTCTTAGTCATGTTACAAGCTATGACTTTGTTTTTAAACAAAGCTTTGTTTTGTGACTTTTACTTGTTGTTTTACATGCGTGGCTCTTACAGTACGCAACTTTGCTAAGACATGATATCATGAATTGTNTATTATGACAGGTATTTACAGCAAATAATGCAAGTTAAGTGTCTTTTAAACTATCAACATATATATTTTCACACCTTGTTTCCGACTAAAACAATCGGAACCCTGTCAGTTCCTTTCAGGCGACAAATTTGCTCCCGCATTGGTTTAATATCATGGAATGATTGAGCGTTGACGAGGGAATACACCAGAATGAAGCCGTGGCCATTTTTGATGTACAAGTCCCTCATTGAGGCAAACTGTTCTGTCCCAGCTGTGTCTAGAATCTCCAGGATTGAAGGTGAACTGTCCACTTCAATTTCTTTCCTGTTAAAAAATGGCATTGACATGATCAATACTACAAAAATTGCAAAACTACACAGGGATCAGTTCATAATCCACTTTCTTGTTAAAATATGCTAGTTCGAATAGTTTTTAGGCAACATGCTGTATTAATCAAACATTTGTTTCAGTAAAGGTATTTGTTAGCTGCCTTTTTTGTACAATACAACAAAATCTACCAGACATTTTTTGCAGTGGCACAGAAATGGATTTTGTATCACCACAAAAATTTAAAGGCATTAATGTATATGAAGCTTAATAATTGATCATGATATACATCTGGTGTTCCAAGCCAACTTCTAAACAGTTTTACAACATTTCTGAACAGCAATATTACCATTACACAACACGAGATCAATATAGCTAGTTAAATAAAACCTTTAAACACTGGCGGAGCAACCATTTGCTTCTGTTGGTGTGTCATGGTGCAACTTTAATTTGCCTAGACATGCCCAGACAGGTCCTCATGATCTTAGGGATCACAAATATCTTGCCTTATAAATATTCATGAATCAGATAATTTGCTTTAAATGTTACAGCGGGTTAAAGAAGGTACATCATGTTGTTCAAACTTGTCTTTCATTTCAAGGACAGTTGTTTTTTACCATTGACAATGGACTCTTCTTCAATATATAGTCATTTACCTGCTGTCTACCAATTGTTATCCCCACACATCTTTCACATATTTCAGGTCATTATCTCATGTAATTATTGCATGCACCATTACAATACGTATCGAAACCAATCAAGTTATGAAACTTTATTAGGTAGTAAGCTAATATTGTGTTGCACATTTTGGTACATTCAATAATCTAAATTATAGAATACAATTTATTTTGTGTGCTAAAACGCAAACAAATCCAACTTGTTTTAAAGTTCTTGTGTATAGTGCACACAACCCCACTTTGATGACCAGATAAAATGGGTTACCCTAATTAGATGTTGAATGGCATACATGAGATGCCTGAGCATTGTATTTACCTCTCAAATTTAACAACAAATAGAACTCAGAGTTCATAGTACTGCAACACCTTCTAACATCCACAACCACAACACACCATACACACAGTAGTCCATTGTTCAGGAACTATAAACCACACAATAGTGGCTGTGAAAAACAAAGGCTGACGAATATTTACACAGTATGCTTGTCATATTTCCAGAATTGACAGTTGTTTTGTAATATCATATTTCGAACAATGTCATATTGTATGTCATATTGTAAACAATACTTAGATTTTAGCCATGTTCAAAGGTTAAAAAACGCTCAAAAGTGTTCTGGAAATTTTTCATTTTCAAAACAAATTTCTTTTTTAACAAATGCCTTGTTTGGACCGTGAAATGTGAAATACTTGTAACATTTGTCAAATAATGACTATCCTTGTATAGCAATGTAAAAAATTTTGGGTGGTTTTGCCATTCTTTTTTAACTTGGTAAATAAAACTTACCACCCAAAGTAAGAACAAAATGAGAGTATATACGCAGAAATATGGTGTTTAATACAAGAATATGTAAAAAAAGGTTAGTCAGTGGTTATGTCTGTTTAGGAGTTCTTATTCATTTACCTGTAGAAATCCTCAATGGTGGGGTCATACTTTTCAGCAAAAGTTCCAGTGACAAACTGGACAGTTAAGGCACTTTTCCCAACTCCGCCAGATCCAAGGACGACAACTTTAAATTCCTTCATTGTTTGGCAAATGTATTTTTATCCAAGTTGAAGATCAGTGCGTTTTCAACATCACCAACTGGCAGGCAAATGTTTCAGTAGCAAAAAATCCAACCAAGTTAATAAAATGTATTGAAAGAGCCACTAAGTGAAAAGTGTACAGGAATAAGTCTGAAATTAGAAAACAAGGTCTTCTTACGATTTTTTTTCAACTTACCACATACTTCGCACCTCAATAAACATTGTACTGATTAAAAAAAGGGTGACATTTAAAAGTAGGTGACAATGCAACACAAAAAATAAAAAATGTCGACATTGCCAATATCAATACAGATTGGCCAGAAAATAAATCATTAGCCTGATTGACAATCTTTAGCAGCTTAGACAGATAACATGAGAAACACAAACACCATAGATACCAATAGCAAACATCCCACTAACAACCGACTAGTAGTGCTTAAGGACGTGCCAAGTGCAAGTTAATGATTCATGGTTTAGGAATACGGCCAGGAACACATTTTTGAACTTCAGCTTCAAACTTACGTTTTTTCAAGGACTACAATGCTATTGTTTGAATTTAGTTTAAGATTTAAACAGTAAAAGCAAAAAAGGTAACAACTACTGGAATTTATTGCACGCTTACTTAACTCTAGAAACTGGTTATGTAACAGAACATGCGGTCACAAATATACACATAAGATAGGTGCCAAGTTTTACTAAAAGTAAATTCATGTAATTTATTTTGTTTGGCATACTGTAAAAAANACAGCGGGTTAAAGAAGGTACATCATGTTGTTAAAACTTGTCTTTCATTTCAAGGACAGTTGTTTTTTACCATATTCAGGTCATTATCTCAAGTTCACATATTTCAGGTCATTATCTCATGTAACTATTGCATGTACCATTACAATATGTATCGAAACCAATCAAGTTATGAAACTTCATTAGGTAGTAAGCTAATATTGTGTTGCACATTTTGGTACATTCAATAATCTAAATTATAGAATACAATTTATTTTGTGTGCTAAAACGCAAAAAAATCCAACTTTAAAGTTCTTGTGTATAGTGCACACAACCCCACTTTGATGTCCAGATAAACTGGGTTACCCTAATTAGATGTTGAATGGCATACATGAGATGCCTGAGCATTATATTTACCTCTCAAATTTAACAACAAATAGAACTCAGAGTTCATAGTACTGCGCAACCTTCTAACATCCACAACCACAACACACCATACACACAGTAGTCCATTGTTCAGGAACTATAAACCACACAATAGTGGCTGTGAAAAACAAAGGCTGACAAATATTTACACAGTATGCTTGTCATATTTCCAGAATTGACAGTTGTTTTGTAATATTATATTTCGAACAATGTCATATTGTATATCATATTGTAAACAATACTTAGATTTTAGCCATGTTCAAAGGTTAAAAAACTCTTAAAAGTGTTTTGGAAATTTTTAATTTTCAAAACAAATTTCTTTTTTAACAAATTCTTTGTTTGGACAGTGAAATGTGAAATACTTAACATTTGTCAAATACTGACTAACCTTGTATAGCAATGTAAACAATTTTGGGTAGTTTTGCCGTTTTTTTTCAACTTGGAAAATAAAACTTACCACCCTAAGTAAGAATGAAATGAGAGTATATAAACAGAAATTTGGTGTTTAATACAAGAAAACATAAAAAAGTTAGTCAGTGGTTAAGTCTGTTTAGGAGTAGTTACTTATGTACCTGTAGAAATCCTCAATGGTGGGGTCATATTTTTCAGCAAAAGTTCCAGTGACAAACTGGACAGTTAAGGCACTTTTCCCAACTCCGCCAGATCCAAGGACGACAACTTTAAATTCCTTCATTGTTTGGCGAATGTATTTTTATCCAAGTTGAAGATCAGTGCGTTTTCAACATCACCAACTGGCAGTCAAATGTTTCAGTAGCAAAAAACCAACCAAGTTAATAAAATGTATTAAAAGAGCCACTAAGTGAAAAGTGTAAAGGAATAAGTCTGAAATTAGAAAACAAGGTCTTCTTAAGATTTTTTTCAACTTACCACAAACTTTGCACCTTAATAAACATTGTACTAATTAAAAAAGGGTGACATTTAAAAGTAGGTGACAATGCAAAACACAAAATAATAAATGTCGACATTGCCAATATCAATACAGATTGGCCAGAAAATAAATCATTAGCCTGATTGACAATCTTTAGCAGCTTAGACAGATAACATGAGAAACACAAACACCATAGATACCAATAGCAAACATCCCACTAACAACCGACTAGTAGTGCTTAAGTACGCGCCAAGTGCAAGTTAATGATTCATGGTTTAGGAATACGGCCAGGTACACATTTTTGAACTTCAGCTTCAAACTTTCGTTTTTTTAAGGACTACAATGTTATTGTTTAAATTTGGTTTAAGGTTTAAACAGTAAAAGCAAAAAAAGGTAACTACTACTGGAATTTATTGCATGCTTACTTAACTCTATAAACTGGTTATGTAACAGAACATGTTGTCACAAATATACATATAAGATAGGTGCCAAGTTTTACTAAAAGAAAATTCATGTAATTTATTTTGTTTGGCATACAAAACTGTAAAAAAAAACACAAAACCAAAAATATATGTGGTGTGGCACTCTGTGGAAAAATGGTTAACTGTAAATGTGTGTTGGTTGGCAGCGAAAGTGGCAACATGTCACTCTAAAATACAACTTAATATTTTACAACTATTCAAAGATAGTAACAACAGACCACAATATAGTTTTATGACTTTTCATTTTGAAGTTGAAACCAAAAGTGTTATATTAGGCAATAAAATTCATTAAAACAAACAGGATAAAAGAAAAACCTCTAATAGCATTTTGTTTTTCATCATTTTGCCTAACACATGTATTGTTTGTTTGCCTTTATAAGATATCATTCTCAATTAGTATTCAATCACGTCTAAAATCAACAAAATGTGATGTAACCTGGCCTCTTGTATTTCTGTGAGATCTTTTGATCACAATTGTCAGATCAGACAGACCTGATATGGCTTGTGATCAAAACAGATGATTTTCATTACAATGACACTGACCTGAGTTGCTTAATCAGTTTGTGCTCAATGTATTAAACAGGTGATCCTCGTGTAATTTATAACCAAACCTTTCTATGCTTTTTAAAGCAATTACAGCAGCGGTATCACCTACACAAAGCAAACTAATTGCTTAAAGAGTTTTCCCAGAAACCAAGGTTATAGCTAGTTTTTCAAGTAGCTTTTAGATTTTACAAGAAACTTTCTAAAGATTAAATTAACAAATTAAAAAACTAGTTTATCGTCAAATCCCAAGTGTTAAAAAAAATTACAAACACTTGATATTTGTGAACTGTGTTAAAGCAACTAAGATTTCAGATGAAATTTACAGCAAACACATGACTGATATGAAACAGCCTGACCTAACCTCGTTGAAGTGAATCCACTATCCACAACGAGATTTTCTAAAACAGTAATAATGCGTGTTAACCAAGTGTTCATATGTCAGACTCTCAATATATCTGTACTTTTACATAAGTTTATGACACAACACGAACAAAAAACGCGCGCTTTCGAATCGCAGTATGCGGAAACACAGCATATTTTCGTTAACACGCAGTTGACACATTTCCTTTTACTGTATTTCCGAATTTTCGCAGCTTGTCGTTCGACAAAGAACCAACTTGATTATTTATCACTTCTTCACAATGCGACATGACGTAGGGCGTCGCCGTCACACCTCGTCTCGCTACAGTGATTCGTAAAAATTACTTTCAATAATCAGCGTTTAGGATGGGTTGGGAAAAAATCCCTTTTTTTCTTATTTTTGATTTTATGTTTTAATACACACGGTAATCAAATAGTTTTCTGTCCTTTCTCACAAATAGAAGACACTTAACGAGACATTTGTATTGTCAACGCAACACCGATTTTAAACTGTGGTTCATGGCCAAGCAGTGGGCCACAATTAAGTACATTTTCAATGGTCAGGTTTTGCTGATCAATCATTCAAAGTTGTTTAACTAGTTTTCAGTCAGTGAATGTAATCATTTAATAAACGTTTTCATTGAAAGAAATTGGTTTAAGCAATCGTTGTTATTTTTTACAACCACTTTTTGGTACATGTGGGCCACGGAACAAAATCGTTCTAAAACCACTGGTTTGGTAGAATTATTTTGTTAACAGATAATTGTGGGCCAGTCTGGCGGTCGGCAGCCCCTGGATCGGCTCTTTCCTTCCTTTATCTGGCTTCCGAAATCCAACTAAACAGCAATGTGATTTCCACACCAATCTACACACATTAGCCTATATTTCTTGGTTTGCTTTTATTTTGATTTTTACATCTCTTATACATAATAAATCTTATTTTCTTATTTTCTCCATAATAAATCTGCAAATAATAAAATTGAAAAATCTTATTTTCTAATCCAATATCACTGATTTGTGCCATCTTGCGGATTCCAGCGATCATGTGTATTGAGAACGATTTCCCACCTTTCTCGTTGTTAACGAGCATGATAAATCAGTGACTAGCGTACATCGCGCGCCGCATAGTAACTTTTAAATGAATGGCGTTGTGGTTGGCCACCACTTAGTAATATAATGCATACCTAATTGTGAAATATGTACCGTGTGGCTTTGAGATTTGAGAAGCAGTATAGCAATTGGTGTCAATCGTATCATGGCTGGGTTGGGTCTGAGTTTGACCCGGTCAGCATCAGCAAAGCAGCAATCAGGGTGTTACTATTGGTCAGCTTAACGTTCATCGTACCACAATCGGCAGTAGTGACCTAAGACGGTTTTAGCAATATTTACTTTGCTAAATTCAAGTGTAACCCATCACGAAAAGCTTGCTGGGATGCATGCCAAGAACTAAAGTGTGTCCTTGCTTTCTCTTTTGACTGGAAAAAACGACGGTTATAAATCTTGATTCCTGACCCTACATAATATGATCAGACTTTTAAACCAAACGTGACTGAAATATCTATTTCTATAGAAAGTCTTTTTCACATACTTTTTTATGATTATATGTTTATGAATACTTTTGAGTTTTTTTCTGTTGGGAACTTTTTTTCTTGGGGAGCTCTAAGGCTCCAAAAAAATTTTAGATTTTATTGATTAGCAGAAATAAATCATTCTAATGCTTATGTTGCCTAATCAATTTTACAAAGCAATTTGTGTAAAGTTTGTTTTAAAAGCTTCTTGTTTGCTATAGGTTATTGTGAAATTTGACAGATTTGCTATCAGGCCATGATGCACCTTGGTTGTTGATTATTCTCAAATGTGGACATAAATTTTCTGAATTTTCCTTCAATGCATGGAAGCAAATTAAAACATGGAGACTGTACTGCTTGTTGCTTCTCAAGCATTTATGGTGGTAAACCACCCTGCCAGATATATTTGTGACATCAAAATACTTGCACTGCTGACTATTGCATGTGCTATTTTGCAACTATCAAGACTCAGATTGCCGTCATGGATAAAACAATATTCCAGACAAGGAGCAGACATTTTACCATTCTATGGTTGTGTTGTTTTTCCTGCAATTCTGTTTATTGATGACAAATCCTCGTCTGTTGTGCAAATGTCTTTGTATTTTTCACTGCTCTGTGTAGCGACAATACCAATTTTGGCCAGAATGAAGTTGGTGCCTAGAATTATTTCAATTGTTTTTGTTGCTGGTACAATATTTTTCTGTGTCCATGGATGTTCATTTGACACCACTAAGTTTTTTTCAGACACACCTCCTTTATTGATATGTGTGGTAAACTTTGTGTTGTTTTTCATTGTGTTTGTTGTATGTTTAATGTCTTCCCCTGGGAGCTTTTCTATCGGTGAATCTATTCTTGTTAGTCAGATGGTAACTGTGCTTTGCAACTTTACTGACTCAACATATGAGCTGGAAAACTCAAATACTTTGGTTGAAATTTCTCTTGTAGTTGCAAAAATAACAATATTTTTAGTATTTGTGTCAATGTCTCTGTTTTGTATCTTTCATGCCATCACAACTAGAACAGTTATTTTTTATACCCTTACACTTTTCGTTCTGGTTGTATTTTGTGTACTTCACACCCCATGGGTAGTTGATTGTATGTTATTTGCTGTGAAGTTTTTCATGTCTAACTACCCGCAGAGACTGAGATTGCTGATATTTTGGCTTTTTATTTCCATACTTTGCTTAGTGTTTGTTGTAGTGCGATCTAGGAAGGGCAAAGCCACCACAATGGAGCGTAAGGTTTTTCATTTATTTATTCTTTTGGTTTACATTCCTGGGTTTATGTATGATATTCCGCTGTTGTTTATTTGCTCTGTGTTTGTGGCAGTTCTGTTCCTTGTCGCTGGTACTATGCAAGCCTTTCAAATTGAACCAGTAGGCTACCTACTGCATCGTCAGTTTCATCGCTTCAAAAGCACACAAGACACTGGATCCTTGGTGTTGACACCTATTTACCTGCTACTAGGGATGTCGCTTCCATTGTGGTTATCTTGTGCCAAAGACCCAGATATTCTTGTGGAAACACACCGCCTACCACCAATAGCTTCATACAGTGGAATTATATCTGTTGGAATTGGTGATGCCATGGCTTCAGTTTGTGGTTCTCTGTATGGGACATTAAACTTTCCAAAGAGGCGAAAGACTGTTGAGGGGACACTAGCTTCCATCCTTGCACAAGTTCTGTTTGTTTATGCATTGACCCTCTCAGGAAACATTGACAATGGTTCGCCCAATGTAATCCTGGCCATCATTGTTGGTGCGCTAATTGAAGCCTACACACACGAGGTGGACAACCTTGTAGTTCCATTGCTTGTGTATTTTTTACTAGACATCATTTAATCAGTGTGCTGTGTGCTTGTCTGTACAGGAGCAACTTTTCTGATTCAAAATAAAGTTTGTATTACATAACAAAGGCAGTTTTCAAGCAATAGAAACTTATCCTGAACATTGAGACAATTCAATGTGCACTTTAATGTTCAAATGATTTCTGGTTAAATAGCAAAACCGATATAGCAGGTTATCAAAGATGCAGGTTTGCTATATATACTTGTATATATATACACCTTCACCTGTTGTGTCATGCTTAAACATACACCCAAACCGTTGTAGTACACATCCAACTGGCAAATTTTTTGGGGGAATTTTCACTGTATTTCACAATTTTTCACCTTCAACCTCCAACTCAACAGCATACAAAAGATCAGAAACACAGCACTCTATCATAGAGTTGAATGCTCTGTCACTGAAAGGCTTGCAAGGTACAAGAGATTTAGGAGATGGAAATTTAAACGATGGCCCAAAATTGACTGTAATTGTTGATGATTTGTACAGAGACATACAAGGGTGGTATGCACCACAAAAAATCTCATTTTGCCAAGCCTTTCCCTGTGATTTGCCATTCTTAAAAAACTCCATGTAAGATCCGTTCACAGGTGTCAGTGATTTTTCTGTCTGCTCCACTTCATCCTAGGGGTGAATAGAAAAATTATAATAATAAGTATAGGTTAAGGGAGTTAAGATAGAGACCTTACAGAATGTAAAGCCCCTACTACACATGGACTACAGTGTGTAGTATTAATCTAACGAAAATTGTATTTAGTGTAATGAACAAAGCAAAAAACTTTTGAATGCCACTTTCTTGGGTTGCAAAGTTCCTGTGAAAACACTAGAGAGGTGGCGTTCTCCATATGGGGGGGGGGGGGGCACTACCACCTCAAAATGATGTTCTCCACAAATACCATTTTCTTTATTACATTGGATATATTTTCAATGCCNGATTTTTCTGTCTGCTCCACTTCATCCTAGGGATGAATTGAAAAATTATAATAATAAGTATAATTAAGAGAGTTAAGTACAGACCTTGGTTTAAACAGAATGTAAAGCCCCTACTACACATGAACTCTTTATAGTGTGTAGAATTAGCCTAATGAAAACTGTGTAGTTTAATGAATAAAACTAAAAAAGTTTTAAATGCTACTTTCTTAAGTTACAAAGTTGTTACGAAAACATAAGCCAATAATTATAGTCATGAGTCCACTGGTAAAAAACACCCTTCAAGCTGTTTTAAAAAATGGTTGGCACACATTTAAGAAATTACATAAACAAAGTACCTTTTCCTCAAAGTAAAAGAAGCTCTTGAATTTTATGAGGGCATTATCTTTACATGTGTCAGGTAGTTGTCTGGACTGAGGTGTTGGGGGTAGGTAGATGTAAAAACCTAACACATCACCTTTGCCATATCCACCCTCACTGTAATGTTTACCTCTGCTCTGATGAAATCTGTAAAAATGAAGTAATGCAAAAATTAGCATTGACTTGGCCCAGAACATACATTGCTAGGTTTTTTAACAACAAGGTTATACAGTGACAAAACAACACTGCTCTGCTCAACTATTGACCCAGCATGGTTTGACTTTCATTGTTTGGAACTAATAAGGCTATGTCCAAAATTAGTTTGGGAAAAATACATGGTTTATTACAATCTGAATTTTTCAGCTAAGTGCTTACAAAAGCTGGTAAGCACAGAGAAACTATTGCATGGTCAGTCCCAATTAAACACCACATTGCCAAAAAGCATTGATATAGTTCATACATTTACCATATGTTTAGAAAAAGTAACAAGTAAAGAAGATTATCTTTATTTCTACCTGGTTCCTTTCCTGCTTCGCCAAGAATAGCTGAACTTATCATAGCCCAAAGGAGCTTGTAGATTGCCGAGCTTTTGTGACCACCCAAGCCTTGTTGCTGAATCATTGGGCATGTCGTTAACAGTAACTTCATAATACCATCCACCCTCCCTTAGCCAATGTGATGCCCTAACCATTGCATAGCCCTTTTCTCCAGTCACTGTTAGTCTATCATCAGAAATCTTCAACTGGGGTGCACTGAAACCAAAATAAAAACAACATGTGAAATTGTGTTTCATAGAAACAGAAAGGGGTAAGACATAAAAAACTTTATGCCACAAACCTTGTCTTCAAGTGTCAGCACTATGAATTGCTATGTTTGTGCATGTGTTTGGTACCTACCGGTCATGAAGTGTCAGCAAAATTTTGTCATGCAGCCACTGCCTGTACAGCTTTCCTGGTATTGGTTTACCAGGACAGTCTGGGTCTGGATCATTGTCAGGGATATGGGGGTCAGGTTCAGCTAATATATAGCGGTAACCATCTTTGTTGAAAGGATGTTCCAATGGAAATCCATGAGACGGCAGCCTCTATATGCGTAACATGGATTGGATTATGAAAAGTTTTGGTGCAATGACTAAAATACTGCCTAATTATTGGTTTTTAACAGGGTGTCAATTACAATGTTAACAAAACAGAATATATTGATTAAGTATAGAAATCCAGTTCAATTTTGCAGAAACCCAGTCAAAACTATTTGAAGATTACACAGATCAAGTTTTCACTTGAAGATATACATTCACAAAGAAGTGCCCAAAAAATATAAAAATGTTGTTATTTTTTAAAGGCTCAAACAGTTTAAAACCTGATTATATGGAATTTCTATTTTGCTCTTTTTATTTGTGCTTCCTCCCGTTGTATCCTGTTGTTTTCGCTTTTTTCTTGTTCCACGACCTTTTCCAAAAGTTGGACAGGTCTGCTGTGTGGGCGGCGGTGGAGCATTATTGTACGGCGAATTCATTGCTCGGTTTAGTTTGTACTCACCTCAAAAACCCTCAGTCAATTGACCAATTAACTCAATTCTTCACAATATTTTCGCGGATTTTTTACATGTAATGAGCGAAGCGTTTGTGCAATTTTCGAAATGTATTTTGTCTTTTCTTATAACAGTTAAAGATAAAAAACGAAATCTATCAATATTTAACTTGTTCCATGCTTTATTTAACATAGATTTGTGTTTACCATTTTTGTAAAACAATATAAATAAAATAAACGATACGAAACAAATCTCTCCGATCATTCGATATGACGGAATTAGTGCACGTTAGTTTGTTAGGATGTTTATTTATTCAATGCTGTTGGTTGTAGAAAGTATTTGCTGAAAAGGACTAGATTTTAATTACTTTCAAGTAAAATGATCATTCCAATTCGTTGCTTCACGTGCGGCAAGGTTGTTGGAAACAAGTGGGACGCTTATCTTGGTTTGCTGCAGGCAGAATACACAGAAGGGTACCTTATTTTGTTTACAAATATATCGCACCCTTGCTTTATTTTACAATGTTAACTTTGTGCATCATGCGAAAATCTGCGTTAAACTGAACAGATGCATAAATAGGACATGTTTTCTTGTAATCAACCTATGTAAAATGTAAAGCTTCCATACTTAACTAGGCGTTTAAAAGTTGTCTTTCGCTCTGCCAAGGCCACTTGCTAATTTTCTACAGTTATTGTTTTTTGGCAGTATTTAACGTCGCTCAAAAAATTGTCATCTGACCTGATAAATCAAATAACTTTGGTTCAGTCTGAAAAAATGTGTGTACGAGTCTGACATAAGATAAAAAAGGTTTTTAATCTTGCATTTTACAGAGATGCTCTTGATGCGTTGGGTCTCAAAAGATACTGCTGCAGAAGGATGCTTTTGGCCCATGTTGATCTTATCGAAAAACTTCTTAACTACGCCCCATTGGAAAAATGATAACTGCTCATGCTAAACTTGTTTTTCATTGCTACGCTGTTCAGTGATGTAGCTTGATTGCTGCTGGATGTAAATAAGATTGTTTTTACCATTTTCCTGTTGTTTAGTTCACTACCAGAATCAGCAAATAAACAGCTCTCCCTATTTTGGATTTAGGCTTTTTAGCAGCCATAAATCTCAGAAAACTGGTGGTCAAAGTAATAAGGCGTAAAAGATTGTTACGTCACAAAGAGAGAGAAAATTCTCTCCAAAGGGATATTTAATAGGTCTTGGTAAAAGAGTCGCTCAAAAATGTTTTTGTGAAAATGCACCCGTTGCTTGCGACCCCTACAAAAAGTACTTGTGACCCCTATGTGGGTCACGACCCACAGGTTAAACACCCTTGTTTTAGATTTTAAAGAAACAGTACAGTACAATGTATTTAATAGGGAAACAAGGCTTAATATCCTTTGTCATATACTTAAATGGAAGTACAAATAATACATGACATGAAAGCTGACATAGGAGAACTACATGCAACTGTAAGCAGAATGGGCATCTATGTGCAGACCAATAGAAATAAATAATGACAGCAGTGCAACAAAACCAATGAACTTTTTTAAATTTTCATTCCTTAAAAATAACTGAATTTGGCTGAAAATGTATTACTGTTCACCTGAAAAGTTAAGGTTAAAATATGCGTATGAGCCAGATTTGAGCATATTTACAAATAAAAGCTGATTAAACACACCACCACCGTTAATACATGTCACATAGGGTTTGAAATATGGTAGCATAATGTGTGTTACGTTTAAACTGGGAAGTTTTTTTTACCTTGATACAATATTCTGTAAGGTAGCATAAAAAACAGTGTGTTGACTGTTTACAAAAGTAATTTTACAACGAAGTGCAAGCAGTGTTGCCTTGCAAAAATTTCTTGGCACCTCTAGAATATTTAAATGTAACACATAGTTTTGTAGAAAGAAGATGGAAACCAATTTGGATGTATTTTAGAAATGACTCAAAAAAATTCTACCATATGGACATCCACACATTGTTTTGCCACAATTTAAAAAAAAAAATGGTGGCTGCAAACTTGTTTGAAAAAATTATTGTTAAGTGTTGCTATTTCTTACATTATTTAAGGTACAATACAAGCGGAACTATAAAAGGACTACAAAAATTCCATTGCACTGTTAACTAACAATCTACACATTATCCAAGGACAGAAAAGTTTGAAATCTCCCCATTACTTGTGCCACACTCTTTCTAACCTCAGGCGATGAGGTTGGTATACATTCAACAAGCACAGGGTAAATGTCCAAGATGTGGTTCCACAGTGTTTTGTCTATTTGTTTGTGGGACTTCTTCAAACTATGCAGCAGTGCATCTACTGCCTTCAGTGCAAACATAACTTCACTAAGTTGAGCCTCGGACATTGGATAATGAGTTTTGAGTCTGTCCGAGCTGATGTATTGAGTGAGTGCACTTCTGCACCTTTGCACAAGACTTGTGACTGTAACTTCATTAATTTCAGCCATTTTTTCCTCTTCGGAGCTGCTGGCATTGCCATTGGCAGCAGGGAGCATTGAAAACTGGAACAAAGTGCTAAAGCATTGTTTGCTCAATTCATCTCGATCACGCTCAGTTCCTGCATTAATGTCAATGTCTCTGGTAGAAAGCGGTATCGAGCCTTTGTTAAGCATTGCAACAATACGAGATAAAAAGTTTTTCGGAAATGCAGAACTGTAAGGTAAGATCTCATTGCGAATCAGTTCAATGAGAAGGATGTCGAACGCTTCGTGCTTCTTGTGGTCTTCTGCAGACACAGTTGTTGGCAAGGGAGTTACAGGAAACAGAAAATCTTCCATGCACCCAGAAACCTCATCCCAAAGAGAATCGAACATGGATGCCTGTGAGTGTTGCCTGGCGACAGGCATTCCTGCTTGTAGAACCTTCATAAAGGCATTAACAGCTAACTGCCAAGTGCTGTTTGATTTGCTGTTGTGTTTCTTTTTGATAGGGACTCTTAAAGTCTTCACAATTAATGTCAGAATAGCATGTCGAATGACACCCTTGTGGCAAGCTGTTATCTGGTACAAATCAACCACAACCCTCATGCAGTATTCAGCAAAGGCCACATAGTTGATGCAAACATACTTGGTTTTGTCTGGTGGCCCAGTGTGGTTTTTAATATCCCCATACGTTGGTGGACTTGAGGCAAACTCCACAATGGACAGTAAGAAGTCAAAGACTGCTGGATACATTGTGATTTCAGATTGTGGGGAAACAGTTTTTTGCACCAAGTCCACAGCGTTAACGACGGTCATCTGTAGCGGTGTTAGAATTTCACTTGAAGTAGGCATTACAAATGCAGTAGAGTCTGAGCGCACTGGAATACATACAGATCCATGTAATATTTGAGACAACTGTTTGAAATCACTGGTGGTGAAATTGTCCTGGAGATTTTTATGTAAAGTTGGGAACAGCTGTGTATAGGAAGTTAAGTAGGCTTGAGTAAGCATTTCTTCTGGTGCCAATTGCCCTGGTGGGGGAGGAATCGTTACTTTTTTGCCAATATTGCACCAAACCTCCCATGCTTTTCTTGAAGCTGTGGTAGCATCTGCTACATCGCAGTTATCAGAAGGGTTAAGAATTTCCTCAAAACTGCACAAGGCTGAACGTGAAACTTCAGGGTTGCTGCTGATTGCAGCATTGTAGATGTAATCCAGAACTCGAGTCCATGCACAATCAAAGTCATCCATCACCGTCAAGACATCGCGCTTGGTTTTGAAGACTCGCGCAATTCCAGCTAGCGTTAGTACACTTGTTTCTTGCCATTGCTTTTCCTCAGTATCACGAGAATGATGCATTAGAATGTTGGTTTCAGCGGGTTTGTTTCTGTCACGAGGTGCATTTGTGCACTGCTTTTGCACTTCGTCCATTAAGGGAAACAGCACTTGCCAGATAAGCTCTTTCCATGTTGGTTCCGAGAGCGTACTCCAGTGAGCTGATATGGTGGAAAATAAAGTTTGCCCTGCACTTTTGCGAATTGCCGGTCTTGGATCCACACACAGTTGCCCCATTTTTGAGAACAAGTCCATCCATAAAACATCCCCTGTGGATTGTGTTTTGACATCATCCGACTCTCCCAGAGAGCTTAGTGCAGCATTGATCCTTTCTTTATTCTGGTTCATGTAATCAGACATGCTCCATAGCAAGCCAATAGCAGTGAGACTGATGTTAAAATCAGGGACTTGGGCTGCGTATCGGGCTACAACTTCGATACACTGTGGCAAAGAAGTTACAGGCAAAGCCACCATGTAATCAGAAATTACCAGTTGGACACTACGGAAACCTAATCGCACAAGACTTTCAGAAGTATTATCAGTTGCTGAGCTTATGATATCCAGAATGTCAGACCAGCCAGCAGAGAGGGAATCACCACAGCTGTTAAGAATCTGAAGGATTCCATCGAGTTGTTTTTGGCGCACATCAAAATGGGCCACTGTACAAACTTCTTTCAAAGGCAACAGAAACATGTGCAACAGCCGAGGATTGTTTCTCAGTTTTTCACCATGGTAATGCTTTAATGCAGCCTTTACTAGCGCAGTAACTCCTTCTGCTCCCCACTCGCGTAGAACAACATTTGGATGTTGACAAACTTCCAGCAAATGACCGGTCACTGGCCTCCAAAGAATTTCAATACGGTCCATGTTTACCAATCCAGTTTCCATCAGTTTGGCTACTGCAAACAAACTTGGTTCCTTCACTGCATTGTTGTAGGCAGTATCCATTGCCTCAATTGACAAGGAACAAAGGGCATTGATCAGATGATGAAGTGCAACATCATCCAAGTTTTGTGATGCTTCAAACAGACGTGTCAGCATATTCGACAAAACTGGCAAGTCACCAAGGACTGCCGTTGTTAGCACAGTATTAGTAGGGGTTGTGTTACCATCACCACTTGGCCTTGAACTAGGTTTTAACTGTCCATTGGTGGT
The DNA here is from genome assembly GCA_008931825.1 of Phallusia fumigata. Classification (NCBI taxonomy): domain Eukaryota; kingdom Metazoa; phylum Chordata; class Ascidiacea; order Phlebobranchia; family Ascidiidae; genus Phallusia; species Phallusia fumigata. Next base: position 4,332 of record QXVZ01015602.1, on the reverse strand, counting down.
TGGTTTAAGGCCCAAAATCCACACCAAATGTTGTAAGGTAGTTAACAAGAGTTGCCAAGCAGTGTTCATGTGTGCTCCATGGCAATGAGCAAGGTTCAGAATGGTGCGCATGCATTGCACATTTTTTGCAGTCAGCGACACTGAGCTACATCCAGCTGGCATTGGGCCGCCACTGTTTGGCAGGGATTGGCCGACAGCTACTACCTGTTGCTGTTCACTGGAATTTAGCTCATTGTTTTGTGCAATAAATATTTTGCTGGGCAACCGTGGCATGGATGAAACCAGCACAGGTATGACATAGTGCAAAGGCAAGGAGGCCTTGCAAAGTACTATTATGAAAGCATCTCTCGCTGAGTTTAACTTTAAGTGGCCACAAATGCCCGCACAGGATTCAATGCATTTCAAAATACTTTCTGTGCAGCTTTCATCTGTGCTAGCGTCCAGCAGCAAGGATAACACTGATAACATTATACACCATGATGAATTCACCATTTCCTCGAGTACAGCAATGGGAGAGCTTATTTGAGGATTTACATTTGCTGTGTCATCTGCCAAATCATTGTCAATTAGAGCAGTAAGTCCTTTTATCAAGTCCAACATTGAGGTGTAGGCCATTGTGAGTACGTAGCCCTCTGGTACTGCTGGAGGTTGTGCCTTTTCCAGCATTTCTAGGTACATGTGTTTAATACTGTTAGAAGTCCCAGTGGGAAGTGACACCAGTGGTAGGATCATCCCATGGTACTCGAAATTCAGCTGTGTTGTCATTCCATTGGAGGAACCATTTTGGGAGTCTTGTTGTCCAGTCTGTAGGTTACTTGGCATTGATTGAGCTTGAATAAAAATGTTTTGAATAAACGAACCCAAAGAGGACACAAGATTGTGAAAGATTTTTGTACTGTGGGGCTGCATGTCATATGACATACAAAATGATTTCAGCAACTTTGGCTGTGCACACAGTTGAGAAATTACCTCAATTGCAAGTGCCCGCTGCCAACTAGGTTTGTCAGTGTCCAAAAATTTAATAAGTAGTGAAAGAAAGATTTCACTTTCTGTCACAAGAAGACTATGATACTTTTTCAGCAGGATTGATACCACTCTAAGCAACCTCATTGATATCGGAAAGAATGGTTTATCCTTGTTCATTGGGTGACTTGAACCAGATGGAGGGGGTGGGGCTCCTTGTCTGTGTTTAATGTTTGGTGAAAAAAGTCTAATTACAAGTGCACATACTCTGTCCTTCAGAAGAAACTTAAATTCTGGATGCTTTTTGAAGATGTCCTCGTTGTCGATTAGAACACTTTCAAGCAATTCCAACCCAAATGTGCTTGTCATTTCTGTAATGCCAACCAGCCATCGAGGACTATCGCGATTTACAAGTTGACATATGTCCTGAAATAGGTAGTAGGCATCCTCAACATTGGGGGTTAAACACTCCGGTGCAGCAAACTTGTTTGAGCCAGATGCGGGGAGATAATCTTCAGTAATGCAGTCTCCAGTTCCTTTGGAGATGTCTTCCTCGAGCACTCTCTCAAAAACAAGCGATACAACCTGTCGAACAGTTGCCTCTGCAGTGTTGTTTGTTACTTCGTTTTTGGTAAAGTGCAATCTAAAACAAAGGCCAATTGCTTTTGCCAAAGGCTGCCCTCTCAATGCACATGACTTCGATGTAGCCAAGACAATCACAGTCTGCAACAGTCTCAATTGAAGCTCATCGATGCCCTGTTCATAGATTTGTACCAAAATTTCTACTATCGTTTTGGACAGCATTCCATCTGCAATTTCATGGGTAACAATCCTTTGAATAGCTGTCAAGCACAGTTGCACGATGGGCAAACTTCTGGTGTCACAGCCCATAATGAATGGCTGCATTATATCATTGCATGACTCTCGCAGCGAGATGATTATCTTTTCACCACTAATGTTTTTCCCTGTGGGTGGCAGACTTGTCCTGATTTTCATGATTGCAGATTCAGCAGCTTCTTTTACCGGAGGGTAGCGACGCTTCGTTTCATTCGACAACATCCGCAAGTCCGCTTGAAGGTCTTCAATTAAACGTTTTTCACGACTGGATGCCATGGTAGCCTAATGGGATGCCGAAAAAAAATTTTAGGTTAGGTGACGCTCAAATCAATATACTTGATGTTATTAGTTAAGGGGCGACAGACAAAGAATATGGACAAATATGATACTAGTGGGCTGTAGTCATTTCCCCAATTAACTACTGAAATAAAGACCTGCTGTTTAAACATTTTTAAACTATTTTTTGCCATGTGAAAACGAGTTTTTTGCAATTAGTGTACCACACAAACATACACGTGGCTACATAAATTACTGTCGACTGACATTTAGCCAAAAAATTACCTTTTGTAAACTGCAGGTGGGTGCTTAAGTATTCTTAGCAGTTGTGGTCAGGAAAAATAGAAGTCATCTATAAATAACATTGTAGATCATATTTAATCTTTACTACTATGCAAAAGTTAGTTGTAAGCATACTTTCTTTCTGCATGTAGGCTTTAAGGCTGGCCATCCACTTTCGTCAAAATGTTCTTCAATTTGCAATCTTTTAGTTAATTTTCATTGCGGTTTAATCAGTATAAATCACCTGTAAAATAGTTGCAATATTTCAATAGTAACAAAAATACAGAAGTCCACAAATCAATGGGCCTAATTAGTTTTTAAACTACTAACAACCTTATTCCACATTTGTAATTATCCACCGAAATGCACAATTTGCAAACAACATGTCACGCTTTAATGGGTACGGGGCCAAACGCGTTGAAGCATAAAATTGAAACGTTGTCAGGATGACGTCAAATGCAACATTTGCTTGGTTTAAAATGTTTTGATTCACGCAAAACTTGATTTTGACACGTTCTTCTACTTAAATGTATTATTCGGCAACATAATTTCACTAGTGGTAGTATTGTTTGATTATGATATGCATCGTCCCAGACTTTGTTTTTGTAAAGACATCTTTTGGGGGGTTTCTTTTCCTGTCACAAGTGTTAATTGTTTTTATTCGGTCCAGCCTGCATCACAGCATGTTGTTTGTTTATAGTTTTTTAAATCGAAATCTGCTCTTGTCCAAAACTCCCGCCAAATGCCAAAAAATCGACAATCAAACTCTGTTTTATTTCGCCACAAAGCTACAAAGCAAGGAAATGGATGGAAGACCGGCTTTCACGTTAGGGTAAGCACCACAAAACCATATCAGCGGCGTTATAAGACGGTTGACTGCTTGTTATGTACAGCGGGTGGCGGTGTTAGATTTGTTACAAACAGATGCACATATCAATACACGACAAGCAATAAATACTAATTGATATCCATCGCAGGGTAACATATGGAAACCAAAACGTCTAAAATTATTGCGGGTAGTTTTGTTTCAACAGGGGTTGCTAAAATGTAACTGGAATTTGTGGCATCCAGCAAAAAAATACAAATATTTAACGGCTTTACTTGGCAAAGGCAGCGTTAAATAAGACAACTTCTAGGGGACTATTGTGTCCCTTTGAAATTGTAGGTACCATTAAAAGTTGTCTTTAAACTAAACGTTGCTATCATTCTAGGTACACAATTCACCGTGTTGAATAGTCTCAATAAGAAGATACAAGCCAGTACTTATGTGAAACACATTTTCTACGTTTCGACAAACGCTGTCAATGTTTTACAAACTAGTACTGGATTGTATCTTCTTAAACGTTATCAAACTTCTTAGTTTTATTCGTCTTGTTTATACTCACGGCAGTAATACAGCACTACTTGGGGTGCAAAAATGGCAATTAATTTGGAACGGCTTATTTGGCAGCGCTTTGCTGGTCGGCAGTAGTTGTTACTACTTGTTTTGTTCCGAGGAACGAAGCATGTAGCAGATATTTTGAATAAAACGAAATTTGAAGAGTTCAGAAAGAAACAAAACACAAGAGCAGCAACAATACAGTCGAAATAATTTCGTACTTCATATATTTGCAAACTACGTAGGGTGCAGTTACACAACCAAAAAAGTTCCTATAACCATGAAATTTGTTAAACTCATTATGTAATCCTATGTCACATTTAAGATTTTGTCGGACATAAATTAAAAACTTGTATCAGTTTGCATTTGAGAAGCTATTAATATGATGGCTGTATTATCAAGTGGGGCAATCAAGTTTACATTCTGCTGACTAGTTTGCGGTGTCTTTGGGCTTAAGTTCGCGTTTTACTTACGTGCCGTGCAATTACCCAACATGTCAGGTCACAATGCAAGATGTGTGCAGTGATCACAAACAACGGCAAAAATTGCAGAAAAATCACACATTTAACCTGTGTCGCAGTGTCTCAGACTACAAC
>QXVZ01015592.1:0-37400 GCA_008931825.1 Phallusia fumigata | reverse complement strand
ACATAATTTACACTAGTGGTCGCTACACATCTGTAAAACTTATAGGTACAGTTTAATCTTGACGTTTCTGCACAGTAGCATGTAATGCCGCGCCCTATAGATCAACAAATGTCAACATAAAACACTCATTTTGCTTGTAATACTTTTGTGTGCTTAATTTGTCAAAACCGTTTACGCAAATGCAAATTTTTATATTCATTTTTATTTTAAATATTCATTCTATTTAAAGCTGTGAAAGCAAAGTTATAAAGTTTAAGTTTACTTACTTTCGAGGCAAATGAAAAATATTGCTAGAACTAATAATAAACGACAGCACAGCAAACGGAGATCGCAGCAATGTTGTATGACAAAGATCGAGGTTAGACGGCAGCTTTTGTTTCTGTTGACATCCTGCCTAATGATTTATATCCTGTTGGAAGTAAGTTAGACTGACAGCAGGCGCCACGCCGTGTTGCCTAGAAGAAATCAATAGCGGCAATTGTAATATACAACGTGCATTGATATGGTTTTTAGTTTTATGTGTGCTTTTCACTGAAATAAAGCATTTATGGAGAAAAATTGCTTTTTGTTACCAGCACATTTACGATCCCCGTAACACATGTATGTTTCTGCGATACGTAACAACACATACGTTGATTTTGGAAATGGTGTTAAATTTTTTTACGTGATTTTGTTAATTTATATTGATGACAGGATCCAATACTTTCTGGGTGTATTTTTAGCAGGACGGTTTAACAGAAGCACGTTTTCGCAAATATGCGTCATTGCAACCTGCATCCTCCAATATCCTGATGGACCTTCCAAAGAATACGTCATCTTATGAAAAGCACAGCAAAAGCATTTTGCTTCGATACAGCGGCAAAGGTTCGACAAATAATAACTTTGACATGATTCATAAAAAAGCAACTTTAACGTCATTTGTACCGTTTTCGGTTTTGCCAACGCGTATTTGGTTTACCCTCGCTTCTGGTTGCACTGTTTTTTCACAGAGAAAACGCTCCTAAATAAATAATTTACCACAAAATGGTTTTATTTCTGGAGTATGGTAAAACCTCGCTGATGATAAAAACCTCAGTATCCACTTGTCCCATGTTCCGAACAACTGACTTAAGAAATGTGTGTTATATACTTTTGCTTAATTCTTTATTTTGGTTTGCTCAGAGTAAGGCGTCTAATGCATACACAAGTTAAAGTTTTTGTTAAAAAACGAAAACAAAAAATCTGACGTCAACATGCCGTCATAGTTTTAGGGTATCTCGGTTTATACTACCTTGATATAACATTACTTTTACGGTCTAAACGTTGCGTGCTTTGCCATAAAACAAGAAATTTAGTACCTAAAATAATTAACCACTGAACGCGTTTTGACCTGGCGTGTACATTACATAAGTTCGCTCAGTGAGGGACCAATCACACAATGGTTCTTTTTATTGCTACGCCCTACAGTCAGCAATGCAGAGTTTTGGGGCTTTTTTGTGCAACTTTAAACCATGGTCCACATAAGCGTAGCAATTTGCCCACTTTAAACACTTTTAGAGGTTTATTTTTTGCAGTTGCTCGCCTATTTTAATTGCAAAATTATATTTTGTAAAAAAAATGGAAAAAAGTTGTCGACTTAGCGGCGGCTGGCTGACGAGAAACCGTGTATTGCCTATGAGTCATTTAAACGTGCATCCCTAAAATCTGTTTTAACTCATAATGGAAAAAAACGTATGGGCATAAGCTAAACCATACTGCAAACTTTGAAATTTCGAATAGAAACAGAACTGAGCTACAGACGCTGTTGGAATCTAAACCTAAGAAGTAAGTTTATGGTAAACATTAGGTGCCGGTGCGGTAGTTATTGTGCAATTGCCTCCATAGTAGTTGGCTAATTTTTATACCGGTTTTCATGTTGTAATAACTCTACAAAGTCCTTTGCATTATAACAATGCTAAATACACAACATTTACATGCTTCAAATATTTTACAGATGATCAGCAATACCTATGTTATTGTGCTGCTTTGCCTTCTCGCAACTTGTCAACATTGTGAAGGAAGCTGGGGAAATTTTTTCAGGATGATTGCTCGTAAATGGTAAACATTACATTGTTCTTTTGAGAAAGGCAGTGCCTGTTCACAGTAAACGATCATTGGTAAGGTCGTCGGTAAAAAGTATGTCTTATTCCCTTGCGACTTACTGAGCAGTAACGCCTGACCGACTCCCCGAACTGAAACGTAAAAGCAAACTATTCTTGCTACTTTTTTGCAGGGACGAAAGTGAACAAAACTTGGAAATGTTGCAAAATGAAAGGCTAGCCGTGGAATCACAAGAATATGATGACACGGAGACTATGGATATTATACTACAGTATGATGCTTAGCAAGTCAAGAACATCGAAGCAGTGTATTAAATAAATAATACCGAAGAAGTTGTATAAAGTGTTTTTTCGGGGGTGTTAAAACAAAACAAGAGAAAGTACTGTTTAGAGCAAACCTGGGCATTGTACGGCCCCTCGGGCCACATACCGGCGGACTTTGACCGGTTCGTTGAAAGCTAATTTAAAATTACAAAGTTAACAAATTTTATTTGATTTTGATCAAAACACGATTTTTTGTAAGGCAAGGCAACTTCTAAAAAAAGTAGTACTATGCAGAATAGAGGCAAACCTTTTGGCTGGGCGCTCCACACTATTTTCTGTTTCTCATNCAAACTATTCTTGCTACTTTTTTGCAGGGACGAAAGTGAACAAAACTTGGAAATGTTGCAAAATGAAAGGCTAGCCGTGGAATCACAAGAATATGATGACACGGAGACTATGGATATTATACTACAGTATGATGCTTAGCAAGTCAAGAACATCGAAGCAGTGTATTAAATAAATAATACCGAAGAAGTTGTATAAAGTGTTTTTTCGGGGGTGTTAAAACAAAACAAGAGAAAGTACTGTTTAGAGCAAACCTGGGCATTGTACGGCCCCTCGGGCCACATACCGGCGGACTTTGACCGGTTCGTTGAAAGCTAATTTAAAATTACAAAGTTAACAAATTTTATTTGATTTTGATCAAAACACGATTTTTTGTAAGGCAAGGCAACTTCTAAAAAAAGTAGTACTATGCAGAATAGAGGCAAACCTTTTGGCTGGGCGCTCCACACTATTTTCTGTTTCTCATGTCGCCCCATGGTAAAAAAGTAGTTGCCCTGGTTTGGTAGAAGATAACTGACAGTCGCAGCGTTAATAAAAGTCGCCTTTAAGTTGCCGCCCATAATTAATTGCCTACACTTTACACAATCCCCATTGAATTTTGTGACAGAAAACTGAAGGTTTCGTTAATTGCATTAAAATGCATTAAATGGAGCCCGATTAATAGAAGGAAACAACAACAAAAAGGTTAACTTTATTATGCAAAAAACAGAACCCGACAGCTATATTGTAGTTGCTTTGATGCTTATACGTCGTCGCGTGTTTCCGTAAATAACTTTATACCCAAAGTTTCCGATAAAACTTATCTCCCGCTGGTTAAAACTTATTTTAAACTGCACATTTTTATGCCTGTGGTGCTTGATACCCGCTGGTTTCTACCCCTCTATTTTAATACTTTTATGGTGTCACGATCAGAAAATTTAAACACATAGTTTAGGGATTGTTCATTTTATTTCCTTGACAACTTTTGCTGTCTGAAAAACCTTTAAAAGATAGTATGTCACTTGGATATTGCCCACATTGATCATTTTTGTTCAATTGCAAGCATGGCCTCGATCTCATCTGAAACGAAAGTATTTTTAAAGTACGTCGCACATTTATTACTTTTATTGCTTGCTGCAACCTACCGGACAGAATGGCGTTTAAAGTCAAATCAGATTGTGTCAAAGAGTCACTGCAAGAAAGTTGTGTCACAATTTTGTTTACACAGCATAAAGAGTGACATATTATGTTTTTACCCCCACGAAAAGCCTTTCTTTTTTCTTCTATTTCCCCGGTTTTCCGCTTCACCCCCATGACAGGTCAGGAGAAGGCAGAACAACACTACAACTATTGCCTTCTTCATCTGTATGAGAAGGAAAAAAATTGTATCTGAAAAAAGCATTGGATGCAAACATGTATCTGTAGTCTTGATGCGTGTTACAGAGGTTTTGTTTAGTTCTTGCTGTAAGCTGTAATATACTTTAACCAAAATGCTGGCTGAATATTTTCTAAGAACATACGAATGACAACAACCTTTCTTGTTTTAAGCATGCAACTGTATCATATGGTTCTCACCCGACCATATGTTGTAGTTAAGCGGTAATTTTTCCATCCTTATAATGTTTATTTTTTCCTGTATTCAAACTTTCTTTCTCTACGATCCCATACGTTAAAAGGTCTGGACGCCCAGAGCTTGTCGCACGTTATGCACGAAAAACGCACCATAGAGCGGTGCTGTAACATGCTGCTTTTGAACATGTATAAGTTGATGGAAAGTTATGCAACATTAAATCCCACTTTGTGTTTTTTATTAATACTCCGAAACTCTGTCAACTGTTTATGGGGAAAAGATTTCTTTTGCAGTCGCGCAATTCTAAACCATAAATCCGCTAAAGTCTTACTGTATACAGTACACAGCTATAGCTAAATTTATTTTTTGTTGACATGAAAATTAACACCATCAGAATTATTTTGTTGTATTTTAGCATGACATGCAACAATTTTTTTCAGGTTTCCCTAAAAAACAGTTATTCAAAACCAGTTAATGCTTAAAATGGCCACTTTTGGTTGTTTACAGTACTCTGCACTCTTTGCGGAGGCCAACTGCAATAACCACAAATTCTAAGTCAGCAACCCGCGCTTTAATGCAATCTGTTGGATGTCCTGATGGATGAGCGCTGTACATGTGTGGTGCAGACTAAAATTGCACTACGCGAGCACACGAATGTATTGTTGTCTAGCAAAACAATTAGTTGAAGTGTTGACTGTGGTAATATTACACTGCCCGACAATGGCGTGGGCCTTGAAAATGTGTGAATAATACTGGGATGACAACACGAAGAGTTCAAAGGTCACAAGCGGTCGTTACACTCAAATAGACTTGAATAATCTGATTGCTAAATCCAGCCTTTACGGCAGATGCAGTTTATTCTTGGCTCAACCATTTGTTTCGACGAATCAGTTATAAGCACCTTACAGTTTAAATCAAATGTAAAAAGTCGCAGACAGTATCGAAATGCACCACTTTTATTTAAGCAGCGCTGGAATTGTTTCCAACCACAACTTGCATCTGTTTTCCAATAAGTTCGACCCGATTTCATACGGGATTTTTAGAATCAAATGCTTCTTTGTTTGTGGGTCGTATTTTGGCCACTCTTCTTTCAGTGTGGTGTTTGGATTTCTACAAATTAAATTTAAACGATAAAAATTAGAATACTAATGATAAAACCTGCTTTTAAGAATATCAAGCATATTGTGTTTTACATGAATAAAATTTAAGTAAAGTTTGGTATAGACCTATATAATTTGCGAAATGATCAGACCTAATCTTTTGGGGTCGGTGAATTTCGTTTCTGCACAAACAGCACTTTGGCTGTTTATCTTATAGTCAGTTAAGCAATCAGGCTTGACGGATGTTGAATATTTTATCACTTCTTGGCATGATAATATTATCGCTGATCGCCGTTTAGGGTAACACTGAGACTCCAATGTAAACAGTTGCTACTCATCAATATTTAACCGTTTAACTGTCCTTTAATGACCTAACGTGTTGCCTAAATTGCATTATTCCTAGCCCGTACACCACACCAAGGACATTTTCTATGAAAATGAGAAACTGCTAATACTCAAATAATGTAGTTAAAACTATGCCCACCCACATTATGGACATTTTTCGATCTTACGCATCATCGAAAGTTTTGAAATCCATTTAGTGTTTGGTATTTTTCTGTATTGTACTGTGATTTTATAACCAAATATTTTCCGTATTTTTTTTAAATCTTCTTGTTGCACTTACCCTGTTCTTGCGAACTGGCAAATACTGTCCATCCATCGCCTGCTTAACTTCGCCTCGTCTTCGCTGTACCGACACTGCATCGTCATCTTGCAATCCATGAACGGGTAGCCGAACGTCATCATGACGTCATCGCAGTGGTCGGCCTCGCAGAACGACGGCTTTTTGTGTACTTCGCTTGAGTAAGAATCGTCGTGGTGCATATGCATGGGTTGAGTCATGTAATACAGGTAGGTGTCGTTGCCAGCCACTAAAAGCGTAAAAAACAATTTCAAGTAAGTTGGCATTTGACTGTGACAACGATACTCTGAAGAGGACTTGCGGTCAGCAGTGCGTGTAAGCATGGTTTGTCACTGTTTTCGAGATTGCAATTTATAAAGCGCTTGGTCTCAATAAAATAAGGTTCAGCTTTTATACTGCATATATGTGTGTAAAGTTGTAAAAATGACAAACATTTCCTGACAACATCAATTACTACTTGCAGCAGATTCTAAGGTTTCAAAGTGACATGATATCATATCGCACTAATTACCTGGTATTAATTTGAAGTTTAGAAAGGCACTTGTAACAAAAATGCGAGATTCTTACTTGAGTGGAGCATGGCTTGACCGACTGTCGCACAACCAAAGTTGGCATCAGATAAGATGCTGCCAAGCATCTTGCTCCATTTGTATTTGTCTTCTTCTATATCCTTACTATAGAAGTCGATCACTTCCTTCGACACTGACTCCACCTTTTCGGCCTGTGCATTAACATGACGATTTAGATTACTGTAGAAACAAATATAGTCTAAACTTAACGCAAAATTCGAGCTCTTTGGGGACTTTTTTGGAATAAAACTGGTTTAAGTTTCAAAGTTTACGTCAAGCAACTAAAGGTACTTGGTACTTAATATTACTTACTGGTACAGCGGACGCCACCATTCCTGCAGCAACTTGGTGCGCAACATCCTGACTAAATCCTTCGGTAAAACCGGGCGGAAACGTAGCGGAAAGCACGCCGTAGCCTTCGCTGTTGGTTACCCCAAGTATGTACGGACACGAGTTGAAATTTCCCTCCTCAAGCAAGACTTTGGTGTGCTTGGGGTTGAATTTGCCGTCTACCGTTGGAACGAAGAGGGTTTCGACCGGCTGGAATACAAGTGTTCAACCACAGTATTGAGTAAAACGATTCGTATATTACCTGGATAGAATGCAACAGGCAGCATTGTCTGTGATTTGACTCTAGAAAAGCATTACGACAAGTCCCAGGCCCGTTTGGGCGGTCAAGGGTTCGAATCTCACTGAATGCTAGAGTTTTAAGATATAAGCTTTGGTGCGCAGAAAAGCTGGCCGGCATAGATTAACTGAAAAGCAAACGAGAATGGCCAGGTTTCAAGCACCAAAATTGTGGAACAAACATAGTTAAAAAGGTGTATTTTAAATTTTACTTCATTTTTTGCTTGTTTTTTTGGCAAACTGTTGCAAAAAAAGTTATCGAAAGATCATTGGATTTTTTTAACCTTGGCGTGTAAAGCTTCCACCAGTTTTGACGCATCGAGATCTTTTAACTTTTTCATTATTTGCTCCGGATCTGTGTCTGTTATCTTCAGTTCCGCAAGAAGAGCGTTTCTCTCCACGCTCAAATCCGGTTTCATTATGGCTAAGCGAACAAACAATAAATTCAAATGAAATACCTATATAACATCGATAAGTAATAGTTTTTTAACAAAATTACTAACGTGGTACACTTCCAACTCCGCTTTGGCTAATCGCCCGGTGAAAGAGACCACGTGACATTGGCGAGGTCACGTGCATGCTAACTGAGATGGAACCGGCGCTCTGACCGAAGATAGTGACGTTGTTGGGGTTTCCACCAAAGGCAGCAATATTGTCGCGTATCCATCTACGAAACGATGATGTAAAATATTACAATAGAACCTCCAAGTGTGAAGTTGGTATATCGTTAGTGTTACTAAGTTGGACTTTTAACCCGATTCTTTCAAATCTTACTTACTGGAGTGCTAAAACTTGGTCAAGCAACCCGATGTTTCCAGACCATTTGGTGTTTTCCCCTGCTGAATAGAATCCGAACACGTTGACGCGATATTGGGGGACGACCAAAACCACGTCATTCATCCCACAAATTGCCTGCCCATTAAAACCGATCGCTGAACCGATACTGAACGCACCTCCGTACAACCAAACCAACACCTGATGATGAAATACATATAGTTAGACAGTCAAGTTGTCCATTGCGCGAAATGGCAGGCATTACAAAATCGCAGCAAACTAACCGCAAAAACTCAACTCTATTCTTTATTTTTACAGTACCACTGGAATGCAGATGATAAATCTGACTGTTAAATGTCATTGTCAATTTCATGCGTGGAAAATTGCACATTACTTCTTATTTTCGAGAAGTCGACTGATTCTGTCGATATGGCTTTAAATGGAACCAAAAAAACATAAACAATCGTTTGATCTTATGGTTGTCAGTAGTTTTGAACGACTATTTTGCAATTCCTAACGACATATTACAAGCAGCAACAACTTAAGCGCATTGTGTTTTACCAACCAACCGGCATTTTCGCTGTTTTGTTTGGGTTATTCGTAAACACGTTCAGGTAAAGACAATCCTCGCTCATATTCGAGAAGCTTTCATCCCCGATCATCGCATAAGGTTGAAAAGGATAAAGCTTATCGCCGTAGTAGGAGTCCTGCATGGGAATCGGCGGGGCTTTCGTGGCGTCTCTTACCCCTTTCCACGCTCCCATTCTGCAAGTATATGGTCTTCTTTACCGTCGGTTAAAAAAATCTGGAAATGATTAGGTGATAAACGATTGATTTGAGCAAGTGGTTTTTATTTCACTTTTTAGCATGTGCGGTAGGCTACGCTATAAATACCAAGTATGCCAATTACACATGTACAGTAAACATATATAGAACCAAATATTTTTATGTTTGCTTTCTGTATATATATCGTATGTATTAACACGCACAAACTCTCTCTCAGGCTCGTTAGGAAACAGTATACTGGTAATAACTCACTCTCGAGTTGTCCCCCCACCAAAAAAGTACCATGTCCCACGTTGACACTTACTGTTCTAGACTTACTTTTGCTCGAAAAAAGTTTGCCTGATTAAGTAGGACGTGTTAGACCTAACACACATACACACATTTTTGACACTTGCAGACAATAGTTGCAGGAAAACGCTACCTGTAATTCTCTTCGAATTGTATATCATACTAGAATTACTTACTTCTGTGGTGGTTCAAACCGTAGTTCCCCAACCGGAGGCTTTGCAAAAGGCAACCCCATGAAGGCGAACACTTGCTTTGCTTCGTCGCATTTTGCTTTGGGAAGCGCAAACCCCTTTGCCTTGCCTGAAGGAGTACTTACGGTTGGAAAGTCCATTTTTCGCTGGTGACCAGGCAACACCAAAGATACGGATGAACCCATTGAAAGTGCACGTAAGTTAGCGTTACGACTTAAACAAGATTTCTGTGGGAAAAAGGTGTTTTTTTTCAGCCGCGATTTGTCTCGTTGTCGCGCTTCGTTGGTATTTGCTGCTGATTATCAAGTATATTAACCCATTTGGCGTAAGGCACGGGGTTCTGAAAAAAAACGCTTAACGTAAGCTAAAAGAAACTATGCAATTGTAGATGTTTACTGGGTGATCTCGACGACAGACCCAACTCGAGTTGTAAGAGCCATTATCTGTAATTTTCAACTATTGTGTGCTGTGTGGTAAGGAAACTAACTTACTTTATAACTACTTCTACCTTAAACTAATACTGATGTTAGACAGTATAATATGTTTGTTATATCGTTTAAACAAACCTTAAGTTATGATAATAAGACACAAAACAGTAACTGAGCAAAATACGAACTGCGACTACTGTAGTGATTGACAACCTTTTATAGCATCTGCTAAAAGTGAAATGAAGTTGGAAAAGTGTACAATGAAGTTGCCACTTTCTAACGTTGTAATTAAGTTTTGGAAGGGGGAATTCCATCACTTCGAGTCGGGTTCGCGCAAAGCATTGGTCTGGGCACCGAAAGCTACCTTACATTAAACATTTATTCGTGTTGCTATTAAAAATACATAATGTGTACAATTTAATTAGTCCGAAACGCACCGGACGCAGAATGTGATATTAGATAGCATTCCGTGAAAGCAATAGATAGTATATGTTCCTGTTCGAACATCAACAGCAGACTGGAAAACATGAAACTTTTTGTTATTTTTCGGACAAGATCCGTGCGTAATGAAACCGCAATTTAATACGATAGACCAAACCACTTTGATGTTTAATAGCTGTTTTTATTCACGATTAAAAATTGGTACAGTTCTCTTTCAAATAACCTTTTTGTTGAAAGAGATTTGGCGGTTTTCATGCGAAGCGATAAAGCTGGTGGTAATTCAGATTGCTTTAAAAATGTTGCTAATTTTTCCTGGTTACCCTCGTTTTTAATTTCTGAACAGCCTAAATGGATTGTCACTTAATAAACCTGTATAGATTAAATGTTTCTTTTCATTGCAGTCGAAAAGTCACAGTTTTCGATTAACAAACTACAACCGATAACGCAAAGACGATATAGGGCGGAAACATGCTTATATTTTTCTTCTCTAATAAAATTTTTTCTACAAAATAACACACATTGGAATTGCTGGTCAATAATTCAGAACACGTGCACTGTAAACTATACGAAATTAAAACAGACTAAATCAAAATTTTCAAGACATTTTACATAATCTAGTACATGCAGCCCTTTATTTCATCAGAGCTGGAACAGTTTCCGACCAAAACTTAAACCGCTTTTCCAAAATATTGGAGCCAAAGCTGTAAGGCCATTTTAACTCCAGATGTTTCTTCGACTTTGAGTCGTACTTTGGCCATTCTTTCTCCCCGTCACAATTTGGGTTTCTAGTAAAGTACAAAGTTGTTCTTAAGTACACAGCTACCACCTCAAGCTTACCAAAATACAACGGTCCTGTTTGCTTTTAGGACAAGAACTTTGAAAATATTGTTTTAATCTCACAAGGGAATATGTTCAAAACGATGTAGTTATTTGTGGGCAATCTGTTTACATTATGTACAGGCATATGGTCTGGAAATGTATGTCAGCGATTCTATTTTACTTCTTACCCACTCACCCTGTTTTCGCAAACTGACAGATTGTCTTTATCCACCGCCTGCTTAGCTCTTTCTCATTATTGCTGTACTTGACCTTGGGCGACACCTTGCAGTTCATCAACGGGTAGCCCATGGTGAGCATGATGTCATCACCGTGATCGGCCTCGCAAAATTCAGCTTTTTTCTTGACATCACACGCATATGCGTCATCGTGGTGCATACGTGGCTGGTGCGTCATGTAGTACAAGTAGGTGTCGTGGCCAGCGCCTAGAACAATTTAAATGTTACAAATGAAAGTTTTTACAAATTTGGTAAAAAATTCAATGGCAGTGCTGTGGCGCCACTTAGCTGTTTTGCTTTCTGTGCCTAACATTGCGGAGCACGTTTTTGTCCGGAACTTAAACACATAAAGTACATTGCACTGCGTGCCAAGTGATATTGGGAAACGGTCACATACTTTGTATGCCACTACTGACTGAAAGTGATTGAAAACTGTCTCCAAAATCAAAGCCTAATGAAAAGGTTTTTTTCTCTACACCTTCGATTACTGAAGTTTGTCAACTGTTCAGCCTTACCGGAGTGTGCCAATGCCTGGGCAATCGACGGAACGATGAAGATGCTGTCAGCGAAGTAAGACGACACCAGCTTGCTCCATTTGTATTTGTCTTCATCCAACTCTTTCGCATAAAAGTCTATTACAGCATTGCTCACCGCTTTCACTTTGTCCGCCTGGAAATTGAAANTAAGACGACACCAGCTTGCTCCATTTGTATTTGTCTTCATCCAACTCTTTCGCATAAAAGTCTATTACAGCATTGCTCACCGCTTTCACTTTGTCCGCCTGGAAATTGAAACACAGATACGTTTACGTTGTTAACAAACGATGTGGTTAAACGAGCTGTTACAAACCGGTATTCCGTTGCCTTCTGCCAGCATTCCCTTTACAATTTCTCTGCCAACCTCTTCACTGAGTCCGTCTGCAAAGTCTTCAGTGAAGTCGCTACTGAGAATTCCAGCCCCCTCGGTGCTGTTAAACCCAATAATATACTGAACAGGATTGTAGTTTCCTTCATCCAGTAGCTCTTGGGCATTCTTTGAAAAAAACTTCCCGTCCAAAGTAGGCATCAGCATTTTCTTTTCCGCCTAAAGTTGTACAAGTTTGTAATTTGTGATATTGCTGTTGGTGACACAAAGTTTAAAAAAAATTCTGTTTAAAACAAAAAGAATTGTCCTACGTTTGTATCCAAAGCTTTGACAATCTTCTTTGCATCCATCGCCTTCAGTTGTTTAACAATCTTTTCTGGTTCTGTCGCTGTAATCTTTAAATCATCCAAAATCAGTTTTGTTGGTTCAGAGTTGTCCTCTCGCATCATACCTGGTAAAAGAAAGACAAAAGTTCGGGTCTCATTCTAATGGGGGCAGATGCATTAGGTAGGTGTTGGTTCAAATGGTGTGTGAATAGTGCAAACTGGAATTTACAAACAGCTGACGAAAGTAGTTATTTGTATTTACGTATGTTGTATTTTAATTTTTTAATTCGGCTGAACGCTTCAGGAACCTGGCACATTGCGTTTGGCGTATACGTAATTCTCGTTGGCGTGCTTGTTTTACGGCGGATCACAAAAATATATGTTTTATGTATTTCTCTTTAATTTTTCAACTTTGTTAGTACATTAATTGCTGTATTGTACAATGTGCAAAAGTTGTCAAATTTAAAAAAAAGATTGTAAACCGAAACGTACCAAAGAACTTGTCTGGTAACATAAAACTTACCAGGCATTGTCCCAACCCCGCTGTGGCTGATCGCCCGGTGGAACAGACCACGTGACATTTGAGAGGTCACGTGCATACTCACTGCAATAGAACCGGCACTCTCGCCAAAGATCGTAACGTTGTTGGGGTCGCCCCCAAAAGCACTGATATTATCACGGGTCCATCTGAGTGAATGTTTTGATGGTCAGTTTGAAAAGTGTTTACAATGCAAATGTTTAACAATACATCTGTATTTCTGGGTAACATATTTTTCGAAACGGTCGATATTTCGTTTGTATAAGTTTGTTTTATCAGACCAAAACTTGAAAACATGTACTCAATAGCAGTAATGCAATAATGGCCGACATGTCTATGGCGATCTATATTGCTGGGAAAAGGGTGCTGTCCCCGTTAAACAGAAATCCAAAGCGGCGAAAGCTTTTATTCTACAAACAAAAACGAGTCGCCTTGCATTGCCAATTTAGTCAGTTGCCAAGTCCATCCGAACGCCAATGTAGCTAATTGGTTGGCCTAGGGCACTTACTCCATAGCCATGACTTGGTCGAGCAAACCCATGTTTCCCGGCCACTTCGTGTCTTTTCCGGTTGAGAAGAATCCGAACATGTTTACTCGATATTGCGGCACAACCAAAACCACGTCGTTCAACCCGCAGATCACTTGGCCGTTGTAACCGACAGCCCAACCCATGTTAAAAGCTCCGCCGTAGATCCAGAACAACACCTTTTTTGAAACAAATAAAACATGCACAATGCATGAAACCTATTACACTGATATTATTCTCGTTTGTACCGGCAACTTGGCATTTTTGTCTGGGTTGCTTGTGAATACGTTAACATACAAGCAATCTTCACTCGTTTTTTCTGGATCTTCGTTGTCTAAAATTGGAATAGGAAAATAATCGCCCATTGTGTTGTTGAAGTAAAGGCTTTGCATGGGACCGGCAGGTGATTTTGTGGCGTCCAGCACTCCCTTCCATGGCTTCGCTCTGCGTTTAAAGTTAATCAGTAACACAAAGCAGGTATGAGCAAACCAATAAAATCGTTAAGTAAGTAACAGCGATTATGTACGAAACCCTTTCATAAAGATATAAATTGTAAACGTCGCTTGCAACGGTTGTTCATTTCTCACCCCCGTTACCCTTTATAATTTGGATGATGGCTATGTCAAAAATCTTCTTTACTATTGATTCATACAAGGTATCGGCAGTGTTGCATTGACTTCTGTCAACGACCCGATGGTTTTTGAAAGAGCCAACTTGACTCTAGTATCAGAAATGGTGAATTCGTAGTTCCAAAGGCAGTCTTCGCCTTTTCAAACGATGATTGATCTGTTGACTTGTTTGGTCTTCATTTAACCCCACAAGGATCTATCCGAAAGACCCAGAAATAGGAATGGACTGTCAGTTTGTGTTTGCGCGGGCAAACGGCCTTATTATAGCTCGGTAGCCAGCACTTTCGGCACACAAAGAGATTCAATGGGGGACTGACTTACTTTTGTGGCGGCTCGAACCTCAATTCTCCGACCGGAGGCTTCGCAAAGGGCAAACCCATGAAGGCAAACACTTGTTTTGCTTCGTCGCATTTTGCTTTGGGAAGCGCGAAGCCCTTCGCTTTGCCGAGTGACGTGTTGACTGTTGGATAACTCATTTTGTACTTAATGCAGGGACGTTTTTACTGAACTCTGAAAGCGAAGATCAATTTTTTACCGTGCACATATCATTGCTGTTAAGTCATCCCGCAAATTTAACCTCCACTGATATTTTTGATGCTGTCAACAATGTTTTCTGGATAAATAACGCAGGGACTCGCTTTTTAGCTTTTACATGCACTTTAGTTTTTCGGAAAAATCTTGCTTAATCTCGTCTAAAAAACTGCACTGTTGATCAACATCGCTTGCTTGTCATAAAGCTTCATTACGACAAGACGTATGAGGCGGTTGTCCTTAGTTCCAACACATATCACGATATAACACAGTGCTTTGCCTGTGAACTTTGCTCGCACTCACTGCTTCCTAGCCCAAGTTTGATTTGCCACAGGAGTGTTAACACACCGGCCTGAGCGCACTTGTGCTTCGCAAACAGCGTCTAATGCCGGCAAGAGAAGTTAGGAGAAAATCGTAAGGTTTGGATCACTGCTAACCTTGCCTAAGTTCCCCCAAGTGATAAAAACTTTACAGTCACAGACTCAACCACGAATCTGATGGATTTATTTTCAACCGTCGCAGCATGTTTGCTGTGACAACAAATCACATCATTAAAATGCGCCAACATTCGATCTCATTGTTTTGCAGTTTGCTTAATCGTAACGTGGTCACCAGAGAGTCTTCAATTTACCTTTCGTTTACCGCTGATTTTTATTACCGGATGATTCACGACAACGGTTAGACAAGCATAACTAGATTTACACTTTTTGTGATTGACTGAAAAAAGTCACGTTCCTTGTTTTCGTTTCGCCATTCACCAAGTCAAATGTGCTCACCATTGTCAGGTTATTTGCTGTAGTGCAGTGAACATACATAGACCGCTCGCATAAATGTTAGCTTTGTTTCGTCCATAATAGGATATATTTTGACAATGTACAATGTACGATGCAGCAAAAATAAAGAACGTAATTGACAATACGACATGATAAATGGTTGGAAGTTTACACAAAACAAAGAAACAGTTCCGTTGGAAGGCAATTAAAAAATAACATGTCCAAGGCAGACGTTTTCCATGAATTTTGTTATTATTAGGTTAGTAAATCAAACCAAACTCGAAATGGCTTATATTTCGCTACTACTGCTAAGGTGTTGTGTTCAAGTCTCGAAAACTACATGCAATGCCATAACAACTACGCGGGTATGATTTTTAATCGACAATAATGCATAGTTTGGTAAACAAATTACCGTGTTTAATCATGGTGTAAGGGTTGCTTGATATTTCGGCACCTGCGAAAACATGTACCATCAATTGCACTTAATACTTCTAGTTGGTAAGGTTGGGGGGCAACATTGTTTATCGCATTTGACACTTTTTTGTCTAAAACATGGGATTAAAAGGGATTTTCAAAGAAAAGTGCAAAAAATGCATTTCAAATGCTACTTAACACGATTGGTCAACAAACTGTTGCAAAGCACTGTAATTGCTGTAGCGATCGTCAAACTGATACACTGCATCCTGTTTATAGGAATCAAATCAATTTGGCACATGCACATTTGCGTTGTAAGATTTCAAACACGATTTATTTCATGAGTGCCGGAATTGTTTCCGACCAAAATTTGCAGCGCTTTTCCAAAAGGTTTGATCCAACATCGTAGGGCCATTTCAACACCAAATGTTTCTTGGTCTTTGCATCATACTTTGGCCATTCCTTTTCACCATCACAGTTGGGGTTACTGAAATAAAATTATAACGGCTTTTGAAGTATACCAAAACTAACTAATTGTATTTTTTAGTTGGTGATATAAGTTAGGTAGTACTACCTTGCCCCAAGTTACTTCAACTGCTTCAGCCCAAGTACAACGTTAAAACTAAAAAAAGGCAAGACAGAGGTGAAATTACTCACGACCTCGGCCTTTACATGGCTCGCAAATAACTAAAGTTAGCAATTAGTGATGCTTTGCAAAAGGATTTATGACCGAGTCGAAGTTATTGTCAGAAACGAGAAGATGCAAGGTGTTTGCGCTTGTTTTCACTCCTGACCAAAGCTGTTGTGAGCCTTTGACTACGACGTGCTTTTAAATGTTTGCCTATACCCTGTGATGTTTGCTAAATATACTCAGTTATTGTACTTTGTACTACAAAAACTAACATTATCAGGCCTCTGGTTTTTGCAGGTAGCACATATACGAAAATTTTTGATCCCTTGTATTTTCAAAGGATTTTTTTATCAACGCATTTAAGTTGGCTTGTAACACGGTTTAGTTCAATACCGTATGCTATATGAAGGGTGTTCTGTTGGTTAAACCAATCTAGTTTTGTGGGTAAATAACCGATATTGCTGATAATGCAGTAAATTTCCTCAGTGTACCCGGTTTTTGCAAACTGGCAAATAGTCTTCATCCATCGCTTGCTTAGCTCCACCTCGTCATTGCTGTACTTGACCTCGAAAGTGAACTTGCCGTTCGTCAACGGGTGGCCAAAAGTAAACATGATGTCGTCGGCGTGATCCGCCTCACAAAACTCCGGCTTGTGTTTAACTTTACCCGAGTATGCGTCATCGTGGTGCATACGTGGCTGTTGGGTCATATAGTATACGTAAGTGTCATGACCGGCTTCTGAAATTTAGACACTTTCAGTAAATCGAATTTAGAACTAGAGTAGCCCAAAAAGGCGAAAGTCTAAAGTGCTCGTGATAAGAATCCATACAGCTGTCAAACAGAAGCACCCTCTATACCGTTCTGAACTTGTTTGCCGAAAAGTTTAAAAGTTTAACTTGACCCATCAAACGCAATCCTTTTTTTATTTATTGTTCAAGCATTTAATTTTCCCAGTAGAGAATTGGGGCTTTAAACATGGTTAAGATCACTTTGAACCTGTTTTTGCCAATGTGTCAATTGTTAATGATAAGAAATGTTTGAAAGTTTACACAAAACAAAGCAAAAGTTTAAATTTTTTACACCAGCTATATTTTTGCAAAACTAAACACATATGAGTATATTTCATTTGACACAGTCCATGGAAATTTACCTTATCTGCAAACATGTTACCTGAATGTGCCAATGCTTGGGCAATCGATGAAACCATAAACGAGCTGTCACCAGAAATACATGCCAACACTTTGCTCCACTTGTATTTATCGTCATCCAGAATTCCAAGATAAAAGTTTATGACGGCTTTGTTCACCACTTCCAATTTCTCGGGCTAAAACGAATTATGATGAGGTAATGTTGCTTCCTTGTACTTTGTTATTTGATGATGTTATTTAGCAACTTCACACGTAGCCTAGTTAAAAACATTTCACCGATGATGACAAAAGCTATTGCTGAAAAATTTGCATCAATCTTTTTTGCTAAATACAAGCTCTCTGGCATGTTTTCAGTTAATGATGTCATGTTTGAAAAGACATTGCTTCTGCTTTTATGATTGGCCGCTACAGGCAGATGTAATAGGCTACGTTTTTATATGCTACTCGTTTAAATATATATATATGCAGGTTTTAGTTTAATTATAACATGGCATTTGAATAAAGGTGGTAGCATAGTACAGNCAAAACTCCGGCTTATGTTTAACTTTACCCGAGTATGCGTCATCGTGGTGCATACGTGGCTGTTGGGTCATATAGTATACGTAAGTGTCATGACCGGCTTCTGAAATTTAGACTTGCACTCTCAGTAAATCGAATTTGAACTAGAGTAGCCCTAAAAGGCGGAAGTCTAAAGTGCTCATGTGATAAGAATCCATACGGCTGTCAAACAGAAGCACCCTCTATACCGTTCTGAACTTGTTTGCGGCTTCCGTTCAGACTTCAGGCCGAAAAGTTTAACTTGATCCATCAAACGCAATCCTTTTTTATTTATTGTTCAAGCATTTAATTTTCCCAGTAGAGAATTAGGGCTTGAAACATGGTTAAGATCACTTTGAACCTGTTTTTGCCAATGTGTCAATTGTTGATGATAAGAAATGTTTGGAAGTTTACACAAAACAAAGCAAAAGTTTAAATTTTACACCAGCTATATTTTTGCAAAACTAAACACATGTGAGTATCCTATATTTCATTTGACACAGTCCATGGAAATTTACCTTATCTGCAAACATATTACCTGAATGTGCCAATGCTTGGGCAATCGATGAAACCATAAACGAGCTGTCACCAGAAATACATGCCAACACTTTGCTCCACTTGTGTTTATCGTCATCCAGAATTCCAAGATAAAAGTCTATGACGGCTTTGTTCACCACTTCCAATTTCTCGGGCTAAAACGAATTATGATGAAGTAATGTTGCTTCATTGTACTTTGTTATTTGATGATGTCATTTAGCAACTTCACAGGTAGCCTAGTTAAAAACATTTCGCCGATGATGACAAAAACTATTGCTTAAACATTTGCATCAATCTTTTTTGCTACATACAAGCTCTCTGGCATGTTTCAGTTAATGATGTCATGTTTGAAAAGACATTGCTTCCGCTTTTATGATTGGCCACTACAGGCAGATGTAATAGGCTACGTTTTTATATGCGACTCGTTTAAATATATGTATGCAGGTTTTAGTTTAATTATAACATGACATTTGAAT
Organism: Phallusia fumigata; assembly: GCA_008931825.1. Classification (NCBI taxonomy): domain Eukaryota; kingdom Metazoa; phylum Chordata; class Ascidiacea; order Phlebobranchia; family Ascidiidae; genus Phallusia; species Phallusia fumigata. The sequence continues at coordinate 18,332 of QXVZ01015592.1, read as the reverse complement.
AAAGGTGGTGGCATAGTACAGACTTCAATGTTGTTTATCAATATTTGTAACGGAATNTGCGACTCGTTTAAATATATGTATGCAGGTTTTAGTTTAATTATAACATGACATTTGAATAAAGGTGGTGGCATAGTACAGACTTCAATGTTGTTTATCAATATTTGTAACGGAATGTTGTAACACGGAAGCACGACGCCTGTGTTTTATTATCAAAAGTTTAAAAGCTCACCGGTACAGCAGCCGACAACATTCCATTGGCAATCGCCCTGGCCGGTTTTTCGTCAAGGCCGTTGGCAAACTCTTTTCCGAAGCCAAGAGAGAGTATTCCTGCACCCTCGGTATTGTTCATTCCGATAATGTACGAAACCGGATTGTATTTTCCCTCCTTGAGTATTTCTTGAGGATGTTTTGGATTAAATTTGCCGTCTACTGTTGGGACCAACATTTTCTTTTCCGCCTGTGTTATTCAATACGTTTGCCATTAAGGAATGCCTTTTGTGTAAATTGTGGTTTATTATAATATTTAGTTCAAAAGTCGTTTTACTTCTTTGCCCAAAACTTCGACGATCTTTTTAGCGTCAATGGCCTTCAGTTGCTTAACAATCTCCTCCGGTTCTGTCGCCGTAATCTTCAGATCATCAAGTATCAGTTTTGTAGGCCCCGATAAATCTGCTTTTATCATGGCTGCATAAACGAGATTGGTTTTAGGTTGGACTTAAGTTACACTAGTTCGTCATTTTGGCACAAGTTACTAACGACCTTTAGTGTTTTGTTCTCCTTGCACGGGAAAGTTACTTACGTGAGAGGCAAAATAATTAACAAGCGAATTATACTGTCAAGTTTATCAAACCGACAGGAATGAACATACTAGCTGAGATAATGTGTCGTGGAATACCGGAGAATATTCAAAACTGTTTCGTTGTGGTGCATAATTTGTTGTAGCATTAAACACAAAATAAGAAAGAAAAAAACATACCAGGCAGAACACCAACACCGCTGTGACTGATCGCCCGGTGGAACAGACCACGTGACATGGGTGAGGTCACGTGCATACTCACTGAAATGGAACCGGCGCTTTCACCAAAAATTGTGACGTTGTTGGGGTCGCCCCCAAAAGCACTGATATTATCACGGGTCCATCTAAATAAAAAATGGTTTAAACCACTTGTACATTTGTTCGACAACCCGTTTCCAAAACTCTGATTTAGATTAGGTTTATGGCAAACAACTAAACAATGCTTTTGGGGCAAACGTTAGGTTGGACATCCATCTAATGCTAATTTAGCATAAAGAATGTGCAAATTTATATCTCTTTCATGAAGGTGACCCGCACTTACTCAAGAGCCATGACTTGGTCGAGCAAACCCATGTTTCCGGGCCACTTCGTGTCTTTTCCTAATGCAAAGAATCCGAAAATGTTTACTCGATATTGCGGTACAACCAAAACCACGTCGTTTAATCCGCAGATGGCTTGGCCGTTATACTGAAGTGCGGATCCTAGGTTAAAGGCACCTCCATAGATCCAAAATAACACCTGTCAACCAAAACACATTATATTAGGCATGTTATTGTTGCACCTTGTGGGTAGTTAAATATCGCAAACTACCTTGAATCACTGCAAGCTATATGGGTTGGGTTTTTATTTGCCAATATGGATTTTTGAAGTAATGAAGTTACGAACCGATACTTTACAATAGAATCCCAATCTTCAATTAGGCCCCACACACGTACGTGTGCAGAGCACAGGTACTCAAGACAAAGATCAACTGCTCCTTTCCCTTTTTGCAAGAAATAAAAAGTAATTATAGCTGCTCGTACCGGCATCTTCGCGGCTTTATCCGGGTTGCTTGTGTAGACATTCACATATAAACAATCTTCGCTATACTTGTTGGGGTCGTCGACGCCTACCAGAGGTACAGGCATATAGTCCATCATTCCTTCTATGAAGTAAGTGCTCTGCATTGGACTGGGCGGGCATTTCGTACCATCCAGAACCCCATTCCATGGTTCAGCTCTACACAACAGAGAAAATTTTGAGCACCAGCATCATAGGTTTTCTAGCCATTTCGTTTTGATTAATATTCGTTATGTTTCGCCGTTGAAGCTAATTAAGTCTTGCAAAGTTGGTTAGGCCTTCAATATTGTTTTGTACAATAAAGGTTTGTGCTCCCAAATAATATTCTATAAGTTTATTACGTTTATGCTACTGCCAAGATGTCGTAATGAACTTACTTCTGTGGTGGTTCGAATCGCAGTTCGCCAACTGGAGGTTTCGCGAATGGCAAACTCATAAAAGCAAATACTTGTTTTGCCTCGTCGCATTTGGCTGCATCTAACGCGATGCCTTTAGCCTCACCAAGCGCTGTTGTAACGGTTGGACAACTCATTGTATGTTTCTAAAGCGATATCAAGTCCGGTTTTCTGTTTCTAAGAAAATAATGTGAATTTGCTCAGGCCATTGGAATACCACTGCCCTTGAAGGTGAATACATTTGATCATACGCTATCAAGTCCAGCTTTAATTTCCCGCTATTGGTTCAAGCATCACTTCGCTTATTGCAAAATACCAAGAAAGCGGCACAGGACAAGATTCAGCCGAAACAAAATCAGAATATGTTTAAACACGCCTAATTTAAACATAGCAATATGGTCTTATTGGACGTAAATAGTCTAAACTCAATAGCAATAACAAACTTTAACCACTTCTGTCATTCTTCTAGTCTAGACGACCCTTCGCACAACCTTTGAACAGTGGAATGCTTATAACCTTGTGAAACCAACTGCAATTGCATACAGTGACTACTGTAACTTGTACTATTGCTGATCGCGATAATATAGTGTAAATCATTCACTCAGCAGCCTCATGCCTTGTTTACTTAACCTTTCTCCAGCGATTTGACGCAATGTAGTTTGTTTGCGAGAAGAAAAGCAGCAATTGTACTTCGAACCGCCTTGATTAGCCATCGCCGGTCGCTTTAAAATCTAATTTGTGCTTGTTCAGGCTTGTTTAAGAGCTTCAACAGTTCAATACTGCTTTGCTTTTAAACTTAATTTCTCGATTTTTGATGTATGTTAGTGGCTGCATACGAAATAACAACCTGTACGGACATGTAATATTTGAAGTTTTTTGATGAAGTTTTAATCAAATATCACAAGTTTTATTTCATCAGCTCTGGAACACATTCCGTCCAAAACTTAAAGCGCTTTGAAAGCTTCGATTGAACGTCGTAAGGTGATTTTAACACGAGATGTTTCCTTGATTTTGAGTCGTATTTTGGCCACATCTCCAGTCCCTCACAATTTGGGTTTCTGAAATAAATTATCATAGGTCTTTGTTGAACTTGTATCTATTTAGTAAATATGGCATAATAGTGACCCCCCACTCGGCAATGATGACGGAACGAAACAAAGTATGCTGTACCAGCTACGTTTTAAGTCCTGTTCTGAGCCATGGGAATAAACAAATTGGGAAAATGTTCAAGTAAAAAGTAAATGCTTATCTATCTCGAGCAATATAAACGAAAGTAATCAACCATCGAAGTTAGGGACGAGGTCAGAAGAACTTGTTTTGGCAAAATTTTGTTTGTAAACATCGCGGATGTTTTTTTGTCACTTACCTAGTTTTAGCGAACTGACAAATACTTTTCATCCATCTTTTGCTCAACGCAACCTCGTCATCACTAAATTTCGCGGAGGTTTTAAATTTTCCGTTCAACAGAAGATAACCGAATGTCATCATGACGTCATCACCATGGTCAGCGTCGCAAAAGTCGGCTTTATGTTGGACTTCCTCCGAGAACGCGTCATCGTGATGCATACGCAGTTGTTGTGTCATATAGTACAAGTAAGTTTCATGGCCAGCGTCTAAAGAAAAAAAATTAGCCATCTTGATTAAGACACACAGTTTGGGTCACGACAATACTTATTAAGATGATGGGGGAATATAAAAGGCAGCCAAATATAACGGAAAAATTGCAGCTCGGTGCACTGAGCGACGTGTAAGTTTTTACCGGGCAACGGCATTGCTTGTACACCTAACGGAAAAATTGCAGCTCGGTACAAATGGAGGAGAGGGCCTAAAACCCTTACCTGAATGAACCAGCGCTTGTTGGATGGACGAAACAGTAAACCAACTCTCTTCAACAATGGCCGCCAGCAGCTTGCTCCACTTGTATTTTTCATCTCCAAACTCTGCGCTGTAGAAGTCGATTACAGCTGTGCTTACCACATCGAGTTTGTCTGCCTGAAGATTAATCTTGTCGTATTGTCTTGCTTGAGGATATGGAATTTTGCCACAGTATTTACCGGTATTTCTGCAGCAAGCAATCCTTTAGCCGCCTTTCTGCCGGTCTCTTCGTCAAGTCCTTTGCTGAAACCTTCTGGATACCTAAAGCTATAAACTCCAGCTCCCTCGTGATTGTTGAATCCGATTATATAAGGCACAGGGTTAAAGTTTCCGTCTTTCAGAAGCTGCTTTGGGTGTTTGGGGATAAACTTTCCGTCTACAGTTGCAACCAGCGATATACTGGAAGGCTGTAACGTACAGTTTACGTGTAGGAAAAATAATTTATGTACGGTACCATCAGATGTTGACAATATCGATTGTGAGATAGCCCTAAAAACTTGCAACGGTCTATGAGAATGAATTAGCTATAACACATATTTTTATCTCCAGATAATACTTGCAATTGCAATTGAAGCAACTGCAGTAAATTTTAGACAACGCCTGGCCCTGTAGCCATACATCTTTTTCCAAAACATCAATAAATTTCGACGCATCCACAGCTTTTATTTGCTTCATGATTTCTTCCGGTTCAGTCGCAGTAATGTTAAGGCCTTTCAAAATTGATTTTAACGCCGCGGACAAATCTTCGTTAATTATTGTTACATTTTTTAACTTTTTGTTTAACTTACTCGAGGGCCATGACTTGGTCAAGCAAGCCAACGTTTCCTGGCCACTTGGTGTCTTTTCCGAGGGAGAAGAACCAAACACATTGAGTCTAAAGTGCGGAACAACCAAAACTACATCGTTTAATCCACAGATCGCTTGTCCGTTGTAGCCAATTGCTGAACCAACAGTAAAACCGCCTCCATAAAGCCAAACTAATACCTAAAGAAAAGACTTCTAATACACAAATCCATATATTACCACACATGAACCTATTACCGGCATTTTCATTGCTTTGTCAGGTTTGCTAGTGTAGACATTGAGGTACAAGCAATCCTCGCTTATATGTTTGAAGTCTTCATCGCACACTAAATGCGTCGGTTGATAGGCGAACTGCATATCGAGAAAATACAAGCTTTGCATTGGCGCTGCCGGCGATTTACAAGCATCTAGAACTCCATCCCAGGGTTGGGGTCTGCATGCAAAAAAAGGAGATAAATGAAATTTATTAGAAACCTGATAGCTTATATCCTAACAAATCAAACAATGTCCAACAAAGATCATTCGCAAATGGAAATTTTCGACAAGAATCATGTCTTGAATTGATGCGTGGTGCAAATATGCATTGTCTTTGCAACATTTTAACGGATGTGGCATTCAAATGTCTAAAGTAAAGTCCAAGCGACTATGTGGGTTTTGTATGTGGGTTTGTGCGTCGAGCACCTTGCGTCGTTTGGTCAAAATCGGTTTGGAGTAATGGTTTCAAAATGTTTTGAACTGCGACACCTTTTAGATAACCAACCATGATTTCGCGACCCCTGCCCTAGAAATATGCGCATGCAGCTTCAATCCAAAGTTACAATATTTAGAGTGTTGTTGAAAATATTTCATCTGAGATGCAGTGAAACAAACCCATTTTGCAAACTAATTTTCAAAAAAATACTCTTCCTCAAAACACCCTGGTTTGGAGACCGATGATAAACATAAATGCTTGCATAGATTATTGTGATTTTTGTGGGTCTGGAGTACATCTGTAACTTTAAATGGGTTTTCTTTCGGAGAGAAAACTAGTTTAACCGAGTACTTACTTTTGTGGCGGCTCGAACCTCTGTTCTCCGACGGGCGGCTTCGCAAAAGGCAAACCCATGAAGTCAAACACTTGCTTTGCTTCGTCGCATTTTGCTTTGGGCAGCGCGAATCCCTTTGCCTTGCCGAGCGGTGTGCTGACTGTTGGGCAACTCATTGCGCTGACTAAATAGATTGCAAGCTAAAGTTACGCAGCAGCTTCTATTGACAGCTTTTGTTAAAAGCCTTCAATAACATCGGCGATATGAAGCTGGAAACGACCAAATCGACAAGCTGCAAAATCCTCCAAACCTATCCGATGGTCAATCATTCACTTGTCAAGCGACTATAAATTTGGCCGATGGTTTGTTTGACTAAGGCAAGGTCAACTGAAAGGCTCACCATACGCTTTTGGCTTTTACGTAAATAATTCAAAAACACAAATAAAGAATACACTGAAAAACATATGAGGAAACAGTATAACCTTAACAAAAAATGGTAAACGGATTGCATAATGCTGTGGTTTGCACATCCAATTAAGACAAAACCGCATGTACAGTAAACATTATATCTATATACGTGAAGTTTGTTTGCATTTGCGAAGCAGGTACCACAGACTATAACAGCTTAAATTTAAAATGAATCGATTTCACTGCCTCCAACCGAAACACTTTGAAACTACCTAATTTTTTCGCTTTTTTAATTGCTACTTTAACTGCGCACTAAAGCTGCTGTAAAACGCGGAGACATATGTGACCAACATGAACCTATTCAGTAACCTGCTTAAAATTTAACCACGACTATGTGTAAAATTAGCAAATGAACGTTCTATTGTGAAACAATTTATTTCATTCGCCAACAAAACTGCCCCTTTGTATAATCTCCCCTTAATTTGATTTATTGAAGGTGGCTGTACCCGTGAGGGGTTGTCTACTTTGTTTCGTCAGAATTTTGTTCAAGTTTGATTAATCAGCTGTGAGAATACAAACCGAAAAAGGCTTGACGATCAGTCAGAAATAAAGAATAAAAAGCTGTCGTTCAATACCTTTTTGTATTTATTTGGCATGACCTTCGAAGGGCATGGCATGTTTCCGACGCTGTATAGATTTTGTATTGCAGCCAAGGCCGCGATTACTTAATCACAAAATTATGGGGCCGTGTCTAAATATGTTAGGCGTGCGGGGACAACCAAGTCAGTGACAAACATCCCTGTCGTGCCTGCCTCCAGTTCTGTGGCCAGATGCCGTATGTGTTGTTTTTAGGTTATTATTGTAAACTTTATCAAACTCCATATAGGTATAGTTTATTTCCAAAACACGAAAAAATGTGCAGGTCACTTTTTACAGTAAATCTACGGAGGAAGTGGATCAAGTTATTGTACACAAATTATCATTCAGAAATAGCAAGCACGACGAACATTATATTGCAAGACTATAGGTGCAGAACATAAAGTATAGCTTCACTGCAATAGAGCTGGAAAAGTTTCAGTCCAAAACTTAAAACGACTTTCCCTGGGATTGCTTTTGATTTCGTAAGGCCATTTCAACAGGAGATGCTTCTGAGACTTTGGGTCATACTTTGGCCATTCCTCTTCTCCACAACAGTTCGGGTTTCTAAAGATCATTCGTACGCTAGTCTTTGATAAATTTCGCGTAAAAGCAAGGATAGGGTAAAATGTAAATAATCTGTTGATCGATTATCCCTTATAATGTTTATCTCTAAGTGGGTAAGTGTGTGGAACTTTAACGTTTAGTATTCAATGCTACACGTTGGCCTGGAAGGTACTTATATTACTTGTTGGCCTGGAACAGTCCGGGGCATTGTACGGCCCCAGGGCCACATACGGCCCTTTGTTTGACATTGAACTGCCCATTAAAGCCAATTTGGAATTAAAAAAAACATATTTGCCATTTATAAAGAAACACAGATAACTTCATGCAGAATTGAGTTAAGCTTTTTGGCCCGGCCCTCTACAATATTTTTTGTTTCTCATATGCCCCATGGAGAAAATAATTGCCACCCTTGGCCTGAAACATACTTATAAAAAAGAAACATAACTTAATCATCATGAAACGGAAAAGCACGTAACTGCATGTTGTGTATAGCAGATTATATAACGGCACCGAGTGTTCATTATTAATGACGCTCAACACGCGAATGCTTACAAACCAATTTCGCTACACCTGCAAGTATTTAGAAATGCTTTCTTGACACATCAAAGTAAACATGAACGTAAACGAGGAAGCACTTTTTGCAAAATACAAACCCGGTTTTGGCGAAGTTGCAAATCCTCTTCATCCAATGCTTACTTAACGTTGTTTCGTCATCGCTGAAACTTGCAGTCTTTGTGAATTTCAGGTTCATGAATGGAAAACCATGCGTAAACAGAACATCATCACCGTGGTCGGCCTCACAGAATTCGGCCTTTTGTTCAATGTTCCCCGAGAACGCGTTGTCGTGGTGCATACGTGGCTGTTGGGTCATGAAATACATGTAGGTATCATGACCAGCGTCTGAAAAGTCAAAGCTTTCTGTGACTATTATACTCAAGTTTTGTTTTGGGCACAAAAGAACTTGCATGCCGTTAATATATTGTAACGCAAACGTGCGATCGTTGAAACGTTTGCATAACAATGTCTTCACTACATACAAATTATCTGTCAGTAGCGTTTGTACTCTTTTATATCTTGAAGACGTAAATCTTATCTGTATAACTGCAACCTTCCTTTAGAATTTAAACTTGCAGGTAAAACACATAACGGACCTTTAACGAGTGTGCAAAGTTTGGTCATGGTCGCAAGAGATTTGTTGTCAAACAAGGTTTGGGAAACACGTTAGTTTGTGCACCCAAACATTTTAAACACCAATAATTTATTAAATTAGCTAGAGTGTACAGTAAACGATTTGCGTTTAAGGATATCAGCCAATACTGCTATAAGGAAGTTATTACTTGAATGCGCAAGAGCTTGCTGGATAGACGGAACGACGAACCAAGTGTCACCAAGAATGGATGATACCAGCTTGCTCCACTTGTATTTGTCGTCTCCAAACTCCGCGCAGTAGAAATCTATCACTGCCTTGGTCACCACCTCTAGTTTGTCCGTCTCAAATAACGAATTATCAAGATATTATAATTAAAACATATAGACTGGTTTTTGTTAGGTTTAAAATCTTAACTTCTCACCGGGACATAAGTCGACAACATTCCTGTTGCTATTTGCGTGGCCGTTAACTCGTCAAGGCCTTTGGTAAAACCGTCAGTAAAACCAAGACTTAAGACTCCGGATCCTTCCGAATTGGTAACTCCGATAATGTACGGAACCGGATTTCCTTCCTCTGTAAGTTGCCGTGTGTCTTTGAAAATAAACTGTCCGTCCACCGTTGCACGAAACAGAATATCGAATGCCTGCAAGAATATTTTTTTGCTATATTTTACTAGTAATTATCCTAGAAAACGTATTGTTTTTAAAGATAAGGTGTCGAAACTTGGCCCATGTGTAAGTTTAAGTGTCGAAACTAGGAATGCAATTATCCCAAACAAACAACACCATACATCCGTTCCTAAAACTTCCAGCAGTTTTGTCGCTTCTACGGCTTTCAACTGTCTCATAATCTTTTCTGGATCTGTTGCAGTAATCTTCATTCGGGCAAGAAAAGTCTTTCTACCGTCTGTCAAGTCCGGCTTAAACAAAACTGTGACGGAAATAATACTGATTAATCTAACAATTTTTTACTTTACAAAACAAATGACTGTCTACAGACACCTCACATGGCATAACTGCTACACCACTGTGGCCGATTGCACGGTGGAACAAACCACGTGACATAGGCGAGGTCACGTGCAATCCCACTGACGTGGAACCGGCGCTTTGCCCAAAGATTGTGACGTTATCAGGGTCACCTCCAAAAGCAGCAATATTATCACGTGTCCATCTAAAAATTGGTCGACCAAATAAAACTTTCTTAATGTTTGTTCAAATTACAACATTTTGCGATATTGGGGTTTAAAGAATCACACCTAACTTACCGGAGAGCCATGAGTTGGTCAAGCAACGCCATATTTCCAGGCCACTTAGTTCCTTCCCCCATCGAAAGAAAGCCGAACACATTAAGTCTGTATTGAGGAACAACCAAAACCACATCGTTTAAACCGCAGATCGCCTGTCCGTTGTAACCGACAGATGATCCCACGGTATAACCGCCACCGTACAGCCAGACAAGAACCTGAATTTCAACCGAACGTTTTTTAAGTTCTGTCAATATATAGCAATTAAAGTTGTTCACTAATCACGGTTACGAGACATGCCATATACGTTATACTATGGTGCGTTGGTTTTGTTGCATTTTAGGTTGTCGATGGATTCATCGTTAGAAGGTGTTTGATAAACTTATTTTTATAAAATCAGTAACTTCAGTTCCACAAGAAAGACAAATTCACGCTGTGCTAAATGGTCAAGAAAAAATGGCCAGTCCTTCGTAATACTAAACTTTAACCAACTCTTGTATTTGCACGTACAGGCATTTTTGAAGTTTTGTCAGGATTACTACTGTAGACGTTGAGGTATAGGCAATCCTCACTCATACGCTTGTAGTCTTCGTTGCATACAAGAGGGAAAGGTATGTATCTCATCAGATATTCGGTGTATTGCGAAGACTGCAGAGGGACCGGGGGTGATTTGGTTGCGTCGAAAACGCCCTTCCATGGTTCCAACCTATTCGCAGGATTGTACAATGAAATTGTGTAATAAAAAAGTAGCCAAGTACAGTGTTTTCGAAAACAAAAGCAATTTTTTTGTCAAAACGAACGTTTGACACGTGATTTTAGAACATGTTGCATTCAAAAACTAACTTTTTACCCCAAAATTGTCTTGCTACCACGGCCTGCATGGCGCTTTGTTAAATGAACAAAACCGCGAATGAAAATCTTCGCCGCGGGGCAAATGTGTACACGACGGGCATAGAACCGAAACAACTTGTCGCGTACGTTATGCAAACAAAGTACCGCAAATTCACTTAGCAGTAAAGTTTGAAAATCGGTGTGTTTTGGAACTCGAAACTTACTTCTGTGGTGGCTCAAAACGCAGTTCTCCGACCGGCGGTTTTGCGAAGGGCAGACCCATAAAGGCAAACACTTGCTTTGCATCGTCGCATTTTGCTTTCGGTAGCACTAAGCCTTTTGCCTTGCCAAGCGTTGTGCTAACAACTGGACAATCCATGGCACTTCAACGACAAAAGGTACACTTAAAAATCAAAGCTTTACCTGGAAAACAGACCTACAAAAGCGTTGAAGATTCAGGTGCTGCAATACGCAAAACCTTATGTTTGCCGCATGTTACTCAACTTGCAGCCTTCGCTGAGAAAAACGTTAAGCCGACTTTTCTTTTTTCTAATTTCTCTCGCTGTCGCCGGGCGATATTTTGGACTGCGGACTCGGCCGATGGTTTATATACGACTCGCTATGCCCTTATAAAGTAAGCGATGACATCATCGTCACGTGATACTCATAAACCTTGCACCAAATTTTGCAATCACGACATCGATTTTCCAAACGTGTTGTAATCCCATATTTTTTCCTACCTCTTGCACAATACATTTTTTGCTGTTTTAATGAGAACAATTATAACAACTTCTAAACCTGAATAAAACACAGACACAAACATGATGACAGAAGGATAACCTCAACTGGCACTTGGACGATAACCTAAAAATCGGCAAAGAAAGATTAATGTTTTCACCCAGATTTTGAATTTTTTAAATTTGATTTTGAATTCGCAAAACCTGAACGATATTAATGGCTTCCGACAGAACAACGCTTTATCGCGACTAAGTCGATAACTTCTTAAAAAAGTGCAAATGCGTAGATTTTACGCTTATTGAGTCACAGGATTCCAGAAAGTTCAAACGCACGAAACGCGTTTGGACGTTCAAGTGACATTTGCATCGACACAACAGATCACGTACAATCTTCGACACCCTTGCTATGGGAACACTTGAAATATAATCTGTATGTGGTCCTAAAATCAGCAATAACGGCAACAATTTTTTTCACAACAGTGAAAGATGGGACCGCCTGCGAAAAATCGTTGTGATGCTTGCTTTTCAACTGCCAAACTTTTTCAAAAGCTGCGTCTTGTTAAAACTGCAGGCATGTTTAGTATGCAGTCACGAACACGCAAATCTACTTAGCTTTTCCCTGTGTACTACTTTTTCCTGTTACAGGCTTTGAAACTGAATGCCCCTAGAGACAACTCTTAGGCAGACTTCCCCACGCATCATTGCACAGGATTGAATGTGGCTGCGTCAGACGTGTGTTGGGGATTTCCCTGCTGAGTCGTGACGATCTTTTATGCCAAAAAGGTTGCGGTTAATTGCCCATTGTCTAGGTTTAAATTCATCGCCAACCAACCGTAATGCGTATAACGTTCAGCTATTGTCTGAGCCACCACCGTTTTAAGCAACCAGTTATCTGCACATCATACCCTTTATCTCATTTCCCTGGCAACTTTGTAGTCACTAATAAACTTGTTTGCTAGTAGCTAATAGATTTTGTCTCTAATAGTTAAAAGCAAACAGAATAAACCAAAATAATAGACTTCATACATTATCACAAAAATGATATTTTCTATAAAGCATCGAAAAACTGTCGACAGCAGAGTTTAAACTGGCAGCTACTGTTCGCCTTCCCCTTTAAAGCAGAGAACAAAAAATTCAGCCATATAAACCCTTGGTTAAAACAAAATCGTAAGGAAGCATCTATGCCCGGCGTTACCAGTTTACTAAGAAACTTACAAACGTTGTATTCACCAAGGGTCTTTATAACCCGAGGTTTTATTACCATACCTCACACACACTGCGAATGCTGGTATCATCAAGCTTGCTACGGGCAATGCACGGTAGGACGGAAGCCGGTATGGTTACCCTATTAACGGAAATTGTGTATTGACAACGTCATTAGCGCTATTAGGTGTTTCAAACGAGCGCGCTAATACGTACAGCTTTTTTGAGGGATCTGTTCACAAGAGATTAGGATTTGACAAATAAGCCATGAAATGGTGATAATGTAACACAGGCGAAAAAATATAAAAGAATGTACATGTCGTTTTGAAACTCGGTTATAACGTTATGAGGGAGTTATTTCAACATCAATGTTACCAAACTATTTCGGTAACAAGCATTTTAGGTACATCTAGTCAGAATGTTGGTGGATATAAACCAGGCCCCGAATGTTGCCGAATATAAACACCTGGTTACAATGCGTTGGCAGGTTGTTTTGGCAATATAAGGTTTTCAAGCCTGAATTCTATGCACATTTGGTCATAATTTTGGTGGTTTTAAGTTTGGACGCGTTAGCAAACGTTTCCCAGTAAAAGCCTTTGTAAGGTTGTGGTGATGTATAATCTCCGTTCAGCGGTGTGGAAGAACAAGCGTTGAACCACCAACCACCTGTTTTACGGGATGCTGCGGCGCAGTGAGTTGATCTGCGAAAGCGCAATGGGGTTGCTTAGTTGGCTTCAAATGTCTATGTTGGTTTCAGAAGTTGCATGTAATGGATTGTCATGAAGGTATCGTCAATGGGGCTTATACTTGATTTAACCTAACTACAACATTAAACAAAACTATTGCAAACTTAAACTGATTAGCTAATTAGCAATATACAGTCTCAGTTGGCCAAATCTGTTTTACCACCATTGAAGCAGTTACTTTTAACAATGTAAGGAGTTTGTATTATTCAACGAATAAAGCGATATAAATTGAAGTATTTCATGAGCACGTTAATTGAAACCTCGTCTAACTTGACCTCCTTTTCTCCACTTGACTTACCCCGCTGAATCATTGTCTTGGTCACGTGTACTGAAACTTTGGTTGTTGGCAACTGTATATGACGCCAATCCTGTCATAGCATCGCCGGCCGTCCCCGAATATCCGCTGACGCAAAGGCGATATTTATCTGCGGCCGGTCCAACTGAAAATTTACTGTTAAACAAACACATCATTTCTATCATAAGGAAAATTTCGTGTTGATATGGTATAATTTGCACAACATGTGTAAAAGAAATATCGAAAAGAAATGATGCATGTGCATATTGTGTACTGTAGATATGCAAAACCTGTATACAGCATGACCAGTAATTCCGCTTTTGCTCTTCATCCAAACCCGAAGTTTGCATTGGGCACAAGTATAGGCTTTGGTCGCTTGGTAAAGGTTTTCAAGACCTGATCCGAAAACACGCCAATTTATAACAAATATTTAACACCAATATGCTTTCATCTGCGGTTCGAGGTGGTAACGAGTAAACCGATGGTTTTTGAATTGTAAAAGGCCGATTTAAAAACGTTTTACCGCAGTTTGTTACTTACCCCACCAGAATTCCCCTTCTATGCTACCAAATCCTTGAGTGTAATTTGTCCAGTATTGTTCAAAATCGACAATTCCGCCATGTCTGTGTTGGATCACCTTAGAACAATTAACCTGTCATTTCTTGCAACCTTTTAAGTGGAAGAACGTGTACTAAAGGCTATAATCAACAAAAATTTGGGGTTATAAATCCACGAATAATAACAAACTAAAATAACGCGCCAGGCGTGCCATGGACTAGATACTAACAAAACGTAATCAATGGTGCAAATAAAACACGGTTAGGGTCATTTATTTTCTAAATTGAAATGTGTTGCCAAATACTACTCACCAACCAACCATTGTTGCAGAAAACGTTAGTTCCCGATTCCAGCTGATAAATCCCTGTCCACTTTCCACTCCAACAGTTGGTAAAAACTGCAAAAATAATGATTAAATATGCTGATATACTCACTAATAAATCACAAGCCAGTCCTTGTGTCTAAAACATTCTCTACGTTTCGACAAACGCTGTTGTCACCATCCGAAATGACTCGGAAAACAACAGCGTTTGTCTAAACGTAGAAAATGTTTTACGGCTGATATATCCATTGTTAAGACTATCTTCTTGATGAGACCCGTAAATCGTGAACCTATACAATACTTTTCAACCTCATCTAAGTCTCTTTTCACCAGGANAGTTGGTAAAAACTGCAAAAATAATGATTAAATATGCTGATATACTCACTAATAAATCACAAGCCAGTCCTTGTGTCTAAAACATTCTCTACGTTTCGACAAACGCTGTTGTCACCATCCGAAATGACTCGGAAAACAGCAGCGTTTGTCTGAACGTAGAAAATGTTTTACGGCTGATATATCCATTGTTAAGACTATCTTCTTGATGAGACCCGTAAATCGTGAACCTATACAATACTTTTCAACCTTATCTAAGTCTCTTTTCACCAGGATCATCTCACGGCGAAAAAGCAGGTCAAGTACAAAATGTGCAACGGCAACATACACGCCTTCAGATAAGTTATTCAATTGCCGAGATTGATAAGTTATAAATTTTATTGCATCCTATTCACCTGACTCGCAATATTTTCCAGCAAACCCTGCAGTGCATTTGCAGGAGTAACTGGCAGACCCAGGTACACAAGTGCTGTTGTTCTTGCAAAGGTTGTTTTTGCATTGGTTCATGTCTAAAATGAACAGAAAATCAATTGGATTGATCTATTTGGGTTTTTTAGCCAGTATCACTTTGTTTTGCTGAAATCAGATTTGTAAACAAGCGCTGTGCAATAAATCATGTATTTGCGTTGGGAAGTCAGTAAAATGAAAGGAAATCCTGTTTAGAACTCGACAGTATTCGCAATGTGATTTTGTCACATAGCAAATTAAACAAACCTTTTTAACATTTCTAACACTTTTTAAAAAGGAATTCTGTTCTTTTTAAAAGAGTGTGGCACTACAAAAACCTTTATTTTCCCCATAGGTTAGCTGTCTGCAGGTTTTATCGACCACGTCATACCGTTATGACTGTTTCTGACTGAAATGGTTACAACCGTAAAAAGATCAAGTGAGAGTAGCCGAAAGGCAGTCAAAATCTGGATTTTGCACGATACCTTTAAACTATGTTACGTACATGTTTCGCATCTTGCACCGGTGTAGTAAGCCGTACACTTGCAGAAGAAACCATTGATGGCATCCACACAAGTCCCATTATTCTTACAAGCGTTCACCACGCAGTCGTTCATGGCTAAAAAAGGACAAAAGTGTAAAAATCTTTCGATCGTCGAAACTTCTTTGTCTAAGCGGAAACTTTCGACTTGGGAATTTATTTTGTCGGTCTTTAGCGGACCCTCCGGCGATTTCAAACGAACATGTACATTGTGTTTTAACTTATCATCCAAACCAAACAATTATCAAAATCATTGCCACAGTCTGCTGGACAAAGGTCGACAAAATGTGCACGAAAGCGGGGTATTGTAAGAACATACCCCAAAAATAAAAAATATCTCACTGTTAGTAGCTGTCAGGCTGCAGGATTGTCCAAGTTTTGCTGAAGGTTCAGATCTTGTTTAATAAAAATAGGCCACCTGACTTTCTGTAAAGCAAATAGCAAGCGTCAAAGAAAAAGTGCGTCTAGCCGTAAAACTAGTCGGTTTCGGTGCAATACCTTGTGAGCAAGGGTGCAAAACATGGGTATGAAAGTGTAAAAGGTTTTGGAAGAGGTATTGACGACAACTTACATTTACAACAAAAACGTCAACTTTTCGAAAACACGTAGTGGATAGTTTTTTTCCTAGAAGCACAATAGGTTTTAAGTGGGCGCACTTACCTGATTGCCGAAATGCCAAGAAGCTCACAGAAATCATCAAGAAAATCTGTCTGTCCATGTCGCTCTTTGTTCTATACTGTAAAATGGCTTTGCATGTGGTACCTGTGCTATATACGCGTTTATATCGCTTTATGAAGCTGTTTTTCTAATAAACGATCATCCACCAGGGCACCAAACTATTAAAAGATTTATGGTTGTTGGAGCACTTCCTGCAACTCTTCTGATCAAAAACCTGATCAGTCAGGCTTTTAACAGTCAAACTTTTAAATGCGTTACACGGTATGCTTTTCGCAGGTATAGATACAGCACTGTGGTCTAGCGGTTTGGGGTCAGGTGCTTTTGCCAAAGGTCAGGCTGGTTGTAAACACCCTTATAATCTTAACGTTGGTACACCCCACGTTTACTCGCGAAGCACCTGAGCTTGCCAAAACACAAAACTGAAATACTGGTTGTTCTTTAAAAACTGTTCGTTTCTCGTTTAAAAAACCCCTTAATATCTAACGTAGTTAGATTAAGAATCGTAGATTAAAGTAAGACGGACAAATGACTGCATTACGGTATAATCTAAAACTAATGCGAGTGTACTGATTTTGTGATAAGTTGATTCTATTGCAATCTGCTATTAAACCTGCGAAAAATGTGCGAAATAGTTAAAAGATACGGCTAAATACATTTTAATACAACCGGCGGGTGATTAAATGTACATTTGTATTGCCTGCAACAAAAGCAGCGAAAATCACATATTTGTACTTGTATTTTGTACGCACTGTGAAGATAGTGTTTGGGTTTCCAAACTTACTGCAGAATAGGACGGGAGTTGATGAGCATGTTACCTCATAACAAAAATTGTGTTTGGAGACAGCATTACGACAGCGCTTGTAACATGACCTCTCCACCTCAAATCCGCGTCTATTTATACGAGATCTAGCGAATCCAAATTGGGTCACCCTCACAGTAATGACGTAACAGATACCAGCAAAAATATAGAAAATACTGGATAAGTCACTACGTTATGCCGTATTAGCAGGTTAGGTTGTTTTTGACAATAAGGCTTTTAAAATATTTCTTTCACCAGCGTTTTAAGCACATCTGATCATAATTTGTGTGGATATAAGCCTGGTCGCGTTAGCGAATGTTCCCCAGTAAAAGGTTCTGTCAGGTGGTGGTGTTGTGTAATTTCCGTTCAGCGGTGTGTGGGAACAAGCGTTGAACCACCAACCCCCAGTTTTGCGTGCTGCTGAGGCACAATGAGCTGATCTACAAAAACGCAAAAGGGGTTGCTAAATTGGCTTCATACATCTACTGTGTAGGCAACATTGGTTTTGAGAAGGTGCATGTAACCATTTGTCGTAAATATCATCGACCGACTTAAATGAACATTGCTTACATTGCTTTAGGCGACTTAATGTAGTATTTTTAAAACACATTAGTTGAAACCATGTTTAACTTCAGGTCCTTCCCCACTTGACTTACCCCGCTGAATCATTGTCTTGGTCACGTGTACTGAATCTTTGGTTGTTGACAACTGTATATGACGCCATTCCTGTCATGGCATCGCCGGCTGTCCCCGAATATCCGCCGACGCAGAGGCGATATTTATCTGAGGCCGCTCCAACTGAAAACTTACTGTTAAACAAACACATTAATGCTGTTATTTCCGAAATAGTGAATATATACCACAGACAGAGTACATGTACAAAT
>QXVZ01015591.1:0-13143 GCA_008931825.1 Phallusia fumigata | reverse complement strand
GTTTACGCTCAAACAATAGGGTGGTAAGTGTACATCGATCATGCATCACTGCATTTGCATGTAAGATGCATTCCGTCTACAAAGCAATCGGTGCATCGGTGTCATCATGTGCTTGGTGTTGGGTCACATTATTAACATTTCATACAAACTGTGGTAACAGTGATACTTTGGTATATTTTCCTTGACAAAAGTTTTCAATCACAAATTTAAAAAAAATGTTAAAAAGTTCGACTTTTTTTTGTATTTTAAACAGTTATTGAGTCAAAAATATTTTTTAACATTTTACATGAATCTTTCGGTAGGTTTCAAGCAAAAAAATGATCAAAATATACCCAAAAAGATTTTCATAAAGTATTTGGTCCGTTTGCAATTGGAATAGTTAAAATGTATTGCAAAATTCAAACAAGAATTCAAAGTATCACTAAAACCACTTTCATGTGTTGTCATAATTTCATTGCATGTTTCGCAATTATTGGTGTCGTTAAACATGCATGTGGTCAACAGATTGCTTGTCCAACACACTAATTTCAAGGTTTTCCAATGGTGGGGTCAGCAGGAATTTCATATTCCAACCAACGTGCTTAGTATCACATATGCACAGACGATAGCCTGGTAAGTAGAGAGAGTCGTTTCAGGGTTGAGAGTTTTAACCAGACAGCTTCTTTGGCCTTCTTAAGGCCATTTGAGTGCATTAAACATCTGAAATACGGTGTGTGTGTGCCCCAAGAAAGGCTGTTAATGCCGCATTAAACCATTTATCAACGCTTAACGCTTTCAGAACTAACTGCAAATGCAAATTCAGGGGTGTCACTAAAGTAAGTAAAGTGTCCTCTAACATTTTACCAAAAATTCTCTCCAAATGATTATGGGGTCTCTTATTAATTATATGAACAACTTCCAAACATGTTAAAATTAATATTTTGCTGCATAGCTGCAACGCAACACGATCCACCAATTGTTCCCTTGATCTTTTGTGCCTAACAGCGTTTTACCGTTGCACGGCTATTTCCAGCTTGTTGATTGTTTTAGTGGTATTCTGACGCTATGTTTTCTTTCACCAAGCGAAATAAACTCAACAGTATATTTAAAAGGGGATACAAGTTTGTTTTGCACATTTTTAATAAAAGTCATGAATTAAAAAATTGGTCGCCCCTAATTAGATTTTTGTCTGGTCAAAACTGTATTTAAAACTGCTAGGAAAACTTCAACTTTGTTTCACAGTAGATTGCCGTGAATTTTACCTTTTAGTTTCTTGATTCATATCTTCTAACTTCAACTTTAGCAGAAGGATTTTAGTTTAATATCCACAGTTAAAGTTCCAAAATCAGTAGCAACAATCTCAACCAGCTGTTAGAATAACTTAGAAAACAAGGTAGAATTTACTTTATCAGTAATATTTGTTTCATCCATCGCATGCACATGTATATGTCTGCACGTTTGCTCTGCATGTGTTTTTGCTTGTTAGTGTTAATTTGGGTGTGCAAATTTACATTTTTTTTGTGTACATTGTAAAAAACAAAATTTTCAGTTACAGTTCAGTATTAGTGCATATTTCAAAATGTTACTCCTTAAATTGCAAAAGGTATAATTTGATGTTGTTTTTTCGTTAAAACAAACCAACAATTACAAAAATTTATGTGAAAAATGCACTTAAAAAAAGTAATTTGTGTAGTTTATCAAAAACTCAATTTCAGCAGCTTTCATCCTAGCTTTCAAATCTTAATGTGTTGTTTTTGACAACGCTTGTACAAAAAACAGGATTGGTGCCTTCTACGCTCCACTGCTTCCAGTAATGGTGGTTCTAAAGTTCTTCATTTTCTTCTACCTGAAAAAGTTGACTCTCTTGTACAACTGTCGGCCAGCCACGCGACCTTATCGTGCGTCACGCTCTGGAACTTTCTTCTTCATAATTCTTCTTGTCGGCTTTACAGTGGCTGCACTTCCAGTTGCAGTTGGAATTGCCATGTAAGTGTAATGTTGCTAAAATTTACTTAAATGTAATTCAATATTTGCAGAGAACAGTAAAACTCCATGCAAGTCTTTAAACTTTCATTAAAAAGTCTCCAAAAATCGTTCTTGTCATATAGTAGGCGTAGGACTTAAATTGGTGAAAAAGCAACAATAGTAATCTTTCTCATTGCTTGCATGCACTGTAAGACTTTTGGTCATTAGAAAAATTTAAAAGAGCTCCGATATTTTATTTTATTTCCCTTTTTTCCTTTCAGAATTACACCAAGTCAGGATTGCGGCCCATTCCGTGGGCTTACCACAATGTTTTCGTCCATAACAGCAGCAATTGCTACCCTTCCAGACTGGTTGCGAGACATTTTCTGGTTCATTGGTTCTGCTGGCTTCTCTGTTATTGTTGGTGTTATCCTATGGTAAGGCTGGAAATGCGTTGTTTTCTAGAACGACTTTAATAATGCAAAGTATTGATAACTTCATGTAGAAATCAAGTTTGCCAGTTTGATGTTGTAAAGTTATTGCATGTAACCCAATCACCTTTATTTTTTAGCCTTGTTCTTTATTACTACGTTGCACTGAGCTCAGCACACAGAAAGATGATTTTCCTTCTGAAAGATCAACTGGCACTTGTAAGTAGACTTGTGATATTGGGTCAGTGTTTTTCGACCTATTTAGCCTATTTTCATATCAGCGTAAGGTTTCTGCAAACTTTAATTACGCTATGACAAAAAAGCGTCATGAGGTAATTCACCATATTGCCAGTTCCCATATAACTATAACCCACTTTTAAATGATTCATACTCACTATTTTAAAAGTGTATCGACAAATATGTTTCTTTTGGGTACAGTATATTTAAATCTTTTGCACCAAAGTCGATGGACTAATTCTGGCTGCCAAAAACCTAAAAAATGTGTGCCCCATTAGCAGAGAAACCCAAAATAGCAAGACTGACTTACCTGAGCTAAAAATTTAACTTGAATCCCTTGTCTTCTGTTGGGCATGTAAACAAAAATATACCTTTGGTTGACTTTAAGAGATACTTTAGACTACTAAGTCCAAGAACTGGTCATTAAGAATAGCCGGTTAGGTAAAAAACAGCTGGAAATACAACTAACTGCCATCTTTACACCCAACAGGAGGGAAAGGACAAGCAGTTTCTACTGAACAGAGTCAACAAATTGTCTGCGAAGTTACAAACTGCAGATGGCTGGTGAGTACACGGTGCATCTTGATTGTTGCAGTTTACAATTCCCCTGCACAAGTTAAATCATTACATGTTTTAGTTTTTAAAGTTGGTGACTTAATTTGTTCAACCCATTAGGATTCCATTCGGTTAAACCAATGCCAGAAGCAGTTTACAACCTGCAGACCACAGTAAAAAAAAGTTAAAAATTTTCACTAATTCTCATCATACAGTGAAAATGTTGGTTGGAAAAGATAGACTTCATTTGGTTTTAATCTAAAAAGTTTATACGACTTTGTATAGCTTTGAAAAATCGATGATAATAAAATCTGATACTAAGTGAAGACACATTATGTGATGTGCAGGGTAGATCCAAAGCCATTTAAAGGAGCTGTGGTTCCTAGCAGCGGAAGAGACAGCGGCTTGGATAACCAAGGCTACGTTCGTGAATCAACTGCAAGTTCACTGCCTGGGCAGACAGACCGAGAATCACACCATGAAGGTTCTGATGGTGAACAGTAGTCAAACTGTGTCTTTACCTTGAGTTTAAGCAGATGAATTGTCAGGCAAAGTATTGGATGCTTATTATGTTTTAGTATTGCATGGCTGTATTTCGAATGTTGGTGCAGTCATATGTTCACTGTTGGTACTTGCGCTTTACATTAGGATTTAATTGTACACTTACTTTTAATTGAAAGCTGAACGGCTGGCTGTATTAGATAAATATTGCTTCAACTAGAAGGTATTCGTAAAAAGTTCAAAGGGTTTTGCCAGTGTCAAGCCGTTCACTTTCAAAGCACTTTCATTGCAGATGTAAAAATGTACTATAACCTGCCTCTTAAAAGTGTGCCTTTCACATAAATGTTCACTGTATTGTCATGTTTGCGTAATAGTTTTATTCACACTGCGTTGTGCCTTTTAACCAAAAAATCAATTTTATTGCCATGACAGAAAATGCCACATGAAAAATTACCCTTGTTTTTGCCCCACATTTCCAAAGTAGTTTGTGATTTAACGGCATTTCTCTCGAAACAATTGGTTGAACTTTGTTGTTTTTATTTAGCAAAATGCAAGTTATAATTCGTTTTTTTACTTTTACAATTTATTACTGTTACGTTGTTGTTACTTTTTCGGTAATTCACCAAGCGTCGGAGCGTGAGTGTTAGCGGTACTAAGTTGTAATCAAAGATTTTAAATTGTAGAAAAATTGATGTCCATTGTTTGTTTGCAAGTCGCAGCTCAAGAAAGTCATAACATTATGCCTAGAGGACATTTTGGTCAGAAACCAACTGCAGATATTCCAAGCATAATATTTCATTCCACAATCCCTGTCACAAAACACATAAGCATTAGATCAGGTATACACAACCTTAAAAATAAGCTCCGAAAGCCTCAACGGATTTGAAGCGGCTATTTATCAAGACATCTTTTTGTGAGGGCCAGGATATCACTAACATGGATTTTGGCCTGCATCAATTCCTCACAATAAAACATCATAAACCAGCTACATACAAAAAAGGAGACCAACTTACAACCAAATGTTCTTGAATATTCTCAACCAATATGCTGTAGTTGGTCCTAGACCAGATTTAAAATCTAATCTTGACCACTCCAAAGGGTCTTGCAGTNTACAAGCGCATACGGGAGTTTCAGAAGTGAATACCACTTTGCTGGCATAATTTTGAAATGCCAAGATCCCAGCATTATTATCTCCAGGCACTTTTTATCTCATTAGTTCCCCAAAAATATAAACAAAAACTTTTGTTAATGTGCTTAAAGACTACTCTATTTTATTAAAAGGTACCAATGTAAAAAATCATCATACTGATGACACAAAAATTTTGAAAATGTCAATTCCAAACTTCTTTTTTGTTTTGTTACTGACAATATGTGTTAGTTTGTGTGTGGGGAAACTGGACTACATATTTTTCAGCATTTTATTAAAGAATACCACATAGCATCAAAAGTCAAAACCAATTAATAATCATGTACAATTAATCTGTTGAGATTAATTAGCCAATATTGGCTTTTTATATTCATCATGAAATGGTGTTATGATGTCAAACTTTCTTAAAAATTGCCACACATTAAACCACTTGCTTTTTTGAGACTTGTCCATAATGTTGTGCAATTCATGCAGCCTGCAGTGCTAAATAGATCACCCAAACCATTGTAGTTTATCTTAAAGCCCGTACAACAAGGTGTATAACTGCATTACTTGGGTTTTTCAGCAGCGCTCGTGCAATGGCAATCCTTTGTTTCTGACCACCAGACAAGGCCATGCCTCTCTCCCCCACCACTGTGTTGTAACCATCAGGAAATTTCTCAATAAAAGAATCTGCATTGGCTAATTTTGCTGCGTCCCTAACCTCAGCGAGGGTGGCATCAGGTTTTCCATAGAGAATATTTTCTTCAACAGTTCCAGAAAATAAAACTGGTTCCTGGAATGAAGACAAATCAATGATCCAATATGTGCATGAATTGAAACAAGTTATGAGCAATAAATTCCCTTACCTTTTACAATAAACCTACAGCTGTATTAAAAAGCACTTCAAAACTGCAAAAAGCATTTACAAATGTTTGAGTTTAACCGCAATCACTTTAAATCACATTTATTTTGTAATTCTTTATGTATCCGGGATAAAAAATTTAAATCACGAAAAACTTTTAAAACATTTTCTAAAAGTGTAGGCAAGTACTTTTTAAACATAGACCTTGCCTTTTCAAAGGGAAATTGCCAATATATAAGTCAATGAGTAGTTTAATTTTAACACTAAAAATGTATAAAGGAATCTGGCCCATTGCAAACATCTTGCTTGCCTGGTTGATGTATCCAATAACTTTTCCTCGAAGCCACGATGGATCCAATTCTTTAAGGTCGATTCCATCTAAGGTCACCTGACCTGATGAAGGCTCGTAAAATCGCTCAGCAATACTTGCAAGTGTTGATTTACCTGCCAATCAACAATAGAAGTTAGTTCGGCATTCTGAGGGGATTTGTTTTTACCCAGTAACAATGATAAGGAGTCAGTTTGGAAGAAGGTCGCATAAATGGCAGCTAACAGAACAGTTGGGATTCTTACACACAGAAAACAGTTTGAAGACTTTTGTAAGGTGTTGCTTTTTTTGTGCCTAAATCTTCAGTTTAAAGAATACCTATAAAGTGGTACTTGTTCTGCTATTTGCATTTATTGCAGTTTTATAATATACCCTAGGTTTGGTTGGTAAAACACCAACTTTCTCAAGAACAAACAACAGAAGATAGCAGGATCAAGAACCCACAACCTTATGAGTTTGACCACAATGAACTAGATTTAATCCAACAAAATGTATGTTTAAGTTAAAAATGTTCACAGATAAAGCGTGTTTTGCAAACGCAGAAACTTTCAGTTCTAATGCATAGGTCAAAAGAATTTCATAACTATGTTATTATTTCTAACCAAAGGTGCAGATATATTTCCCAAGTAAAAAAACAATCATTGTTTGACTTACCTGCCCCAGATAATCCACAAAGTGCAACTTTTTGGCACGGTTTAATATCCAGGTTGACACCTTGCAAAACATCCTGATCTGGCCGCTGGGGATACTGGAAACAAACATCTTCGAACTTTAAGTGGCCGAATAAACAATGGTAAGGAATTTTTCTTCCCCCTTTGATGGAAATTCTGAAAAACCAAAAGGTTTTTCTAACTCTCAGTTTGTGTTGATTAATGAATAATAATTTTAACCACTTAAACTGCACAGCTTACAACAACGCACAAAACATAGTAACATTGCACAAATAGCAAACAGTGGAGTGAGACTGTCAAAGAATGTATAAAGCCATTGAGTCAGATGTCATCCAACGAACAAGGTTGCCTGGCTGTAGCAAAACTAACACTGCAAGTTTTTCTGGGTTGTGGAGAGAAAAGGTCTATGTTTCTCTGTACAGTACAACAGCCAAAATTTTATCTTCTAAAATTAAGCACAGAAAAAGATCAAAACATTTTAAAAATTACATTATGCCAGCAACGTTTATTCAGTTCATATTTGTTTTAATTTGCACCAACATTTTACCGAAATGTAATATGACCCACTGGTAAAAACCAGTCTTGTGTGAAGTATATATAATTTACTTTTGAGCTTTTGGGGTTTAAAACTTTGCCACCTACTCTGGTTTTGTGCTGATGTATTCAAAGACCCTCGATCCAGCACTTACACCACGAACTGCAGAGCCTGACAGGATCGACAATGAAGCGAGTGATCGTTGAATCATTTGTGATGAAACAAGAAAAGACATCAACTGACCTGAGGGCGAAATAAATTGATACAATACTTGCTACACAATAAAGACACACACAGGGTTCTTACAGCTTAAAACCATACCATAAATGAAACATAAAAACATTGTTTTAGCCAGTTTTTTTAATTTGTGTGGTATGGTCATGTGTTTAATTGCAAAAACCTTTTAAACAATACCTATGCCAATAAAAAGAGCCACCAAAATTTAATTTAAAAAAAATTTGTAAATGTTAACTCATGCAACTAACCAGGATTCAGTTCATTAGTTGTTACTAAGTATCCGCCAGCAAATATAACACCAAGCACCATTCCATTAAGAGCGATGTTTGTAGCAGCTTGAAAAACCCCTATTCCAAGTCCAAGGTACTAAAAAAAGGGTCTTAAGTTGTATAGATACATTGTCTATAGTGCCCTAAACACCACTTTTTACTTCTGCGAGGTTTCTGCCTGTTGATCCATGATGTTGATCCACTAACACCATTTCACCAACATTACTTAAAATTATGTGTGACAAACGCAAATGCCTTATTTATATATGAAGGCCAGCACCCACGTTTGGAACCACTGCATGGCTGTATTCTGTTTTTATGTTTGCCACAACAATGTACACAGAAAAAACAAACACATTTTAGCAATTGGTGCAGGTTACCTGACTAATTTGACATGATTTTTCAGCAAGTTTATTGTAATGTTCTTCTTCCAAAGGCTCATTGGCGAAGGCTCGAACTGTTCTGAAATTTGATATCACTTCATTTGCTTTGGCAGTTGCATCAGCTGTGTGCTTCTGAGATAAACTGCAAACATTACAAAGATTTGACACAAGTTCGGCAATAATTGAAAACCAGCAAGTTTATAAATTTACAAAAATATCTACTGTTGCATCTCCTGGAATATAGTGATTTGTACACATACAACAAAAACATTATTACATTGTGCTCCTGCTAATGCAAGATGGAGATTTTCGGGTAAATAATCAAATCACACAAATAAAAATACACATGTAATCATATAGAAGCAATGCTTAAATATGCTAGGCTATGCAAGAAAGGACTGTTTTTCATTATTGTGAAGCATTTATGTTTCTGCTTACATGGATGTCAGTAAATATGTGTAAAACCTTTTAGAAAAGATTACATTTTGAATGTGTTGATAAAACTATACGTTCGAATTTTGCACCAAATACTTAGTGATGATCGAAAAAGTAACGACAAAGTCAACATACATTTTAAATTTTGCTATGACCATAAACCTGATAAGCCTGGGATTCATAAAGTACTTACACAGATAAAACTCTAAGTGATGCCCCAAAAGCAGCTCCACACGCAACAAGGAATGGAATTGACACACCGAGTACAATTGTCAAGGTAGGAGAGGTAGAATAGAGGGAAAATATGCAGCCTGAGGTTTGAGCAACGCAGCGGATGCCTTGTGAAATGCACAGCTTAAAAGAACTTTTAAAATCCTGCAAAAAAGTTTGAGATGGCTGTCACTGTCAGACATAGTAATGAATTGTTTTTGGAGTAGATGATTGCTTCTGTTTCAAATACTATCATTTTAACCTAATATGTGGATCATACAGTGAGAAATGAATACTTATTCAACCTTACCATTTTAAAGTAACAGTTTCTTAGCAACCACTTGGTATTTGCACACTGGTTGGACTTTATGCAATACCTGAACGTCAGATGTTAAGCGGTCAATAAGTGCTCCAGTTTTGTGCTCATCATAAAAAGAAACATCCTGATGTAGAAAACTGCTGAAAAGATTCTGTCGCAACTTGCAAGCTACATTTTCACCAACATGACTCAGAAGAGAGATGTACGCAAATGTAGTAACACCCTGGAAATACAAATAAAAAATTGTAAAATGGACCACTACAGAACGGCACTGGTATTATTGTATGGACTGCATGGCCGTGATTGGGGGATTAAATTCCCATGTCGGTGCCATCATCCCGAATTAAAAATAGTCCAATAAAATTGCAATGGGGCAAGTAGCTCAATGAAAGAAACATTATGAGCATAATGCAGTATTAGGCATGTTTTAGTCCCAGTGAGAACAGAAATAAGACATTAAAAATTGTTTTCATTACAAAAATCCAAGAAAACTTTCCTAACTGGTATTACATTCAATATCAGGTGGCATAAAACAAGTTTGAAAACAAAAACAAACCACTACAATACCCAAACTTCACAAATTTTATCGCACTGAAACAAAAAAGAGTTCAAGTTTTTTATTTTGTTTACAGCGCCCAAAAAGTACACATGAATAAATTAACTGTGCAAACAAAAAAGAAGCTGTGCAACCAGTAGGTCAACCCACCAATGTTGTCAACTTCATGTTAAGGTTAGCTTACCTGGCTTAGATAAAGCATGATAAGATTTCGAACAGGAACTTTTAGGGCTTCCATGTATGCTTGTAAGTTTCCCACGCCTCCTCGTATGTTGTCATTAAGTATATTCACCAGATCACCGAGTGCAACTGGTATTCTCATGTTCATCATGGCTCCAAGCAATGCAGCCTGCAACAAATGATATTTTAGAAAACTGATTACAGTGATGAGTTAGAGATTATTCACATAAAGTTTCATGCTTACTACAATGCATATAAATCAGGCCTTTAGTCTACCAGCAAAATGCACAATGCTCAGTGTTTATCTAGCCTTTATGTAATCATAATAAATCTGCTCAGAAATACTGTAACTTCTACAGGAAATACATTGAAAAGGATTAAAGGTGTTATTTTTTAGTGCACCTTAAAACTAACTGTTTTTAGTTGTTAATTTGGAAGTTTAAATAAAATTAGCATTCACAACCTTTAAAAAAGACCAAAAGCATATGTCTTTAATCATGATGTTATAAAAAAAATGTAAACTTACAACTACTGCCAAGGTTAGTGGAAGTATCTCTGGCATTAAATAGTCCCAAAAGAATTCAGACCAGGGAAAATTGGTTTCTTCAACATTTTCTGGGAATAAATCTACTTCTTCCTGTTGACAATAAACCTTGGTGGCTGCAAATGTAAAGGCTTTCATTAGATCAAGTTGCCAGTTAAGTTATTCTTTAAAAAATAAATAAACAGGCAACATTGGCTTAGCATGTTTGTAAGAATTCATTTGTAGGTTGTATGTTCATGCCAATTTTAACAACGCCTTAATGTGTTTGCTCACAATATGAGACCACTGTCGAGCTACCTGCCTCATTGTTGTATTGTTTTAGGTTCTTGAAAGTTCATTTTGGGCAATTCGCAGAATGAGGGCAATGCGCCTTGAGTTTCTTGTTCAGGAAAACACAAGCAACCATGACAGAGTCATAACCCACAACCTTGCGAGCACAAGACAGTCATTCTAATCACTCAGATATTTTTATGAAATAAAACACTAATTCAGCACATAAATAATCCCACCTTTGTTTGCAGATAGAGCAAGCAACAATGTCGAGGTCGAAAATCCGCCCAAAGTTCGTTTCAAAACCTTTAACAAAGACTTTCTTTGTGTTAACTTTGATTCTTTCAAATACTTTAGGCAGTTACGTACAACTGCACGTGGGTGATGTTTAGTCGACTGTCGAAGTAAGTTGATGTTTCCAGACAGTTTTCCAAAGGCAAACGTCCTTTGAAACGCGTTACTTTTTAGCAGCAAACTAACCTTGGCGTTTAAAGCCATTTTATTCAGTTATGGAAACTTGTCATTGAATTTTATCCAAGAGGTTACATTCAGGGACTTTACCCCCGAAATTTTCCCTAACATGATGGTAAATTTTGTGAAAAAAATAATTCAGGAGTAAACCACAAAAGCTAAAAACAAATATATTTGACATGTTTGAAAACATTAGTGACAGTTGGAATCAAAGCAACAAAAATTCTACTACATTACGTTTTTATGGCCGTTGTCCTGAAAAATCAGTGATAAAACGAATGACCAATGTTAAATGAAGCAATCGTTTCCAACGAGGTGGTCTGTAAATATGATTATACAAGCAAAGTCCAACAAAGCATACGATTCAGGTAAAGTTTTTATTAATTTTACAACAGATGATGGCCGAAACACTAACATGACCTGCGCTGTGTCACTTGTGTTAGAAAGCCATTTTAAAATTTCCAAAGGATGGCGAGCATTAAAATCGAGTCAACCATCGTTTGAAGCACCCAATTTCTAACGGCAACTTTATAAACTTGTGATAACAACAGGTCAATGCCCTTGCTGGCATAGGACCGAAAAATAAACAGGAACGCCTGAGGGTGGCTCCGTGTCATCATGCAAATGTATCATAATCATATGTTAGGAAAAAAGGATGAGTGGTAACCAAACAAGAAAAAAAACTAACAAAACTAACCGACAATACTGTTTACAATTGCAGTAGATTTTATGATAACTATGTGTTACGTAATTTCGGGTTAAAAATATATTTACCTCGAATTCAAAATGGCGTAGTCCTTATTAGTGCGGCATTTTATTACCACGAACTCTGTTATGTAACCAGTGCGGTATGTCACCGAACAACAAAAACCCAGTAAATCATCGTTAACGCCGCCCAGCATAATGCTTGTCATTGTGTCCCGATAAGGTAATCGCTGGTAATGTTTGTTTGTTGAAAAACGTCCCCCATGCAAACGTCACTCAACAGTGAGTCATTGTAAACCATACTCGCCGCGAGTTTGCAATTCTTATCTATCCTGTCGTGGCTCTGAAGGACAAACAAGCGATTTGTTTTTGCCGCCTTGACAACTTTACAAACCATCAAAGGACATATAATGTTCAAAATTTGATGTTAAAAGCCAACATTTCTCATTGGTGCTTATTGAAGTGGTTGAAGGATTTTTTTAAGCACCTAATGAACGGTTTAAAAGGCTGCAACTTTTTTTCGAAGCCCTGAAAACAACCTGTTCAAACAAGTTTAATGGAGTCGTTTTAAAGCATGAACTCAGCAGGCTCGGGCCATCCCGACAATGTCAATGGTTCTCAATCCGTGGTAGCAGTGGGTGCGTTGTTACAAAGGTTTGCGAAAAATACACTTTAAAAAACATTTTTACACATATTTTATTGAAACAAAACTGATTAACAAACTCATCAGCAGAGAACGCATTACCACCCACCCTATTAAAGATAAATTTGATACAAACATGTTCAATTATCTTTTTGAATCAAAGCGCAGTGAAACATACATATGAATCTAATTTTGAAATAGAGTTGCTATTGTTAGGTTGTTTGCTTTTCTATAAGTCGCATTACAAGAAGGTTAAAAGCACCGAAATATATAAGGCAAAGTACATGATAACTTTTAATAGTGCAATATATTCGCAGAATGTAAAATAACTTTCGTTGGAGTAAAGATTCTGCAGTCACTTGTGTTATCAACAAAAGAGTTTCAGTTTAAATCAAAGCGGTCGCAAAGAAAAGTGATGACAGTAAGGAGAAGTTGACAAACCCGCATTAGTGTAAAGTTTACATTGAACCAAAGCAAACGTTCCAGAGTTTGCTGACCTGGGAATTGCATTGGCATTGTGTAAACAAACCTGCCCGGCTCTTTTGTTAAGCTCGTTTATTCTGCTGATGAAAGCAAAAAGCAAGAAACGCATTTCAAAGTCTTTTGTCCGGATTCAATATTTGCAAATAAAAGTCGGAAATCTGTTTTTTTTTGTAATTGTAGTTTGCCTCTAAATATTTGCTTTTGTGACCTTGCATAAAAGTTTAGTATTTTTGGCACCAAAGTTT
>QXVZ01015580.1:0-20395 GCA_008931825.1 Phallusia fumigata | reverse complement strand
TTAGCTTTCAACAAAACATATCCTAAATACTCTATTGTGTCCGACTCCATATTACTTATCATGGCAATTTGGCTTGTTTCTGCACTGGTTTCCTTGTACTTTATGATTTTGGATATAATATCTAACAATAATTTTGGGGCTTTGAATTCTTCTTCTTGAAAAAAACTTTTTGCCTCGCAGCACACTTTTGTGTATTCTCTCATTAAAAAGACCTGATCTTGATAGTTTGCATAATGATTAATCCAGTCTTTTATTAAACACATACCCTTATCTGAAAGCTTAAAATGAGATACTAGTGAAAAAATGTGGTTTTCGTCTAAGCTTGGTTTCTTGTCTGTCCAGAGTTCCTGGTCGGGGTCAAAATCATTGAACAGAAGTTCATCAAAAATTTCCTTAGGGAGGTGCAGCCAGTTTTGGGCAGTTTCATTTTCCATTGCCACCAAACTTATTGAGACGTCTAAACAATAAACTTTGTACAAACTGTGATAATTTGGGTAAAACTGCGCAAAAATAGAAGTGAGAAATTTGCATGTAACCGGCGACATTACACATGGTTTAAAACTGGTAAAAAAGATAACATACTAAGCACATTTACACACAGCACAGTAATAACATAAACTTGCGATAATATACTACCTAAACGCGTAAAACCGACAAAACAACGCCAGTTTTGTCGTTTTCTTGCACCTGCAACGCTTAACTAAATGCAAGTATACGACAAGCGTGCAGACTTAATCATGCGTATCATTGACAAGAGCGCGAAAATTTCTGTTAATCAAATCTTAACAGTACTTTTCCGGAATTTCGACACTGTTAAGCAAGATATAGTTGATGCGCTGTTAGACAGTTTCGGTAGAAAATGGAACTGGGCATGGTTTATTTACTGCAGTTGAAGATTTGTTAGAGAAGAAATGCATTCCCTTTAGTAATAACATTTGATTTGGAAGCAATAACTGCTCCACAAGTGTATCTTGGGATTTTTCCGAGGTAAAACTTGGGATATCAGTAAATTTTGAGTGGCAGCCCTGGTGATGATAAGTATCAGGTTGTTATTCTAAAACGGCAGCGTAGCATTAATAACTACTGCGTCCCAAACGTTAAAAGTCAATATTTACGTGATCCACAATCTGTTATGGGTAGAAAATCAGATTCAAATAGTTACCTAGAAGGGACAATAAACTACTGTGTTCATAGAAGATGCTGCGACTGCAAAATTAAAATGAATGTAGATTTTATTTCTTTCGTGGACCGAGTTAAGGGGCATAAGAAATCACCTAAAGGTTGCAAACGCAGGCGACGGGTATCTGGGAAACAACGAAGTTGCCATCGTAGTCAAACCGGATACTCGGATTTTCAAGTGTACACTCTTTTGGTAACAAACCCTATTGAAGGGGGAGTAGCACTTCCAGTAGCAACAAACGTTGTCATGACAGCATCAGCCACTTCCTCGAGACCTTTTTAGTAAATCTTTTAAAAGTTTGCAACTATGCCCGAAAAACTGGCTTTATTATAATTGATGGATCGATGGCCATGTGGAATGGGGCTCTTAAAGCCTTTAGCAGAGAAACACGTCTGGATTTCTACAACCGCTGTTATCTAATAGTAATTGGATGTCCACTTGAACAGGATTTACCAAAAACAATAGTACACAATTGTTACAGTCACGCCATGAAGGCAGCCAAAATTCTGTGTGGCAAGCACTGGTCAAACAAAATGGTCGTTCAAACGACTCTTTTCTGTATTAACTTGTTTTTCTGCAAAACATTAAAAGAACTGGACGATGCTGTTGTAAGTTTAATCGTTGTAACTAACTGTAAACATAATTCGCCTTTAGTTCAAAGTCATTTTAACAAATTGAAATCAAAACTCGACACATTCTCTAGCTTACCGAGGGATTAGACCCAGGGGATGATGCAGATTACTTTTTTGCTGAAAAAGCAGGCGATGCCCTGCAGGAAAAATCTCGTTTTTATTGCCGGTACAACAAAATGCTGCAATTTTTTTTGCAATCATCTCAATATAAAACTGTCAGCATTTCTCGAACCAAATTTGTATTACGATAAGGTGTTTTTCGCAAAGCTTCTTCAAATAGATTTGAGCCGAATTTGTGCTACATCCCATTTAATGCTTGGCGATTTATCTCGACATTTTGCCGAAGATACGTCACCTGAGCAGCATGAGATGTACACGGAGTACGCAAATAAATGCGCCAATTTAAGTGAGGTTAAACTTCAGACTATTTTAACAAATAATAAAACACAAGGAATCGTGGAACAGCATTTCGGAGACATGAAGCAAAGTTACATTGATGGTAAACGATTTGGGAGCCTGGATGACTTTGTACATCAATACTATTGAAGCAATTAAAGTTCAGAAAAAAAAACAGTTTGCTGACAGTTTATTACATTTTAACAGTTTTCCGAAAAAAACAAACAGACAAATATAAAACCCACACCAGTTGTCCTGTCGCAGTTAAAAAAAGGAAGCGAAATTTAAAAAGCTTTTATTCGTCACCGCAATTGGCAAAGCGAATTCGATTCCAAAATGTGTCGATAAGCTCCGTCAATATTCTCAGCAAAACACCCACTATGACGCTCTGGAAGTTCGTACCGGCAATATCATGTGTTCGTTAATTGGCAAAAGCTTTGGCAAATCACATTTGGCACGATACATCATTTACCAAAACATCTATTTTAAATCAGGTTTAGTGACTCCATGTCAAAATTCCCTGACATGGTTAGATCTATGTTCATTATGCACCGACCCACGGATCTTCACACGTACCGCCCTTCTCGCAAATGTCCACACGCAGGATACATTTGGATGGACAACAACCAACATTGTAAACTCATATATTCGTCGTTCTGTAGATATCGCAAATTCGAAGTCAGAATTGGGGATGCTGGATTGTAGCATTACGGATCACATTTTAAACGGTAAACAGTTTCAAAATTTACAAACGGCGATGTAGCCACTCATACGGTCAACAGACAGACAAATACCCGTATTGTGTAAAAAACATTTTGTAAACATAAAATGCAGCTGACATTGTTCGACTCGGCTAGTGAAGTTAACACGGAAACTGTTGATTTAATTTAAACTAAAGTTTTACCACTTCTTAGTAAACTAAGTGGCACAAACAACATTTAGTAAAGACACTTTTGTTCAGCAGACAGATCAATTAAGTTGCGGCGTTTGTGTCTGCTATACGGTTGATGGTATAATTTCAAAAAAACAAATCAAACTTTCAAAATTTGACCGTCTGTTTTACCGTCAGTGGAATGCATACGCCTTAGTGAAAAATTCAAATCAGTGTAGTTTCGCAATTAAACGTTATTTAGAAAACCTAAAGGACCAGCCAGTTGGTTTGGAAAATTTTAGTAATACGTGTTGGCTAAATTCCGTTTTTCAAACTATTAAATTCCTCATGAAACAAAAGTTTTCTAATTCTTTTAAAATAGTTGTTTCAGATCCTGTTGCTCAATTTTTGGACACTTTAAGTTACAAATCGTACGACGTTAATGCTCATCGCCATTTGGTCAAAGATATTTGTCATAACCTAAATTGGAACTTTAATGATCAGCACGACGCTTTTGAATTTAATGTTACACCAAAATGGTAATCTATTAAAAAATTGTGGCCTTACGTCAACACATTAATTCCAATAAGTCAACACGTGTAAAACCTGCAATAACAAACAATCCCGGTTGGAAGCAAAACTTTTGGCTTGTCCCAATATTTCAGGACATAATCGATGAAAGCAAATTAAGCGAGTATTTTGAACGATATTACAACGCCATTTTTTGTGCAAACTGCTCCACTTGCGGCAATCAAAAACAGATTCAAAAAGTTTCAAAACTGGTTTGGACTTCCGACGTTTTGCCACGATCTAATATGAACGGAAAATGTACCAAGCAAATTCGACCACATTTGCGGCTAAAAATTCTCCGAAATTTGCGGTGTTTGTCACCATTAGACCAGGAAACGTACAACAACACCAATGAAAAGACTTCGTTCAGCAAACCTCGGGTAATCCAGGTCCCCACGTTTTTTCCTAATCCAAATGGCAAATTAAAAACCACAAAGAAATTACGTTGGTATTCATTATAACTGCTTACTGTTAGATTCTTGCTTTACTACATTGTACTTCACAGTCGTGGACAGCGTAACATTACAATCACTCAGCTGACTAACTGCCATGTGGCTCAACAGTCAATTCATAAACCGGATCTTTATTTAATCCGGATGAATTTGTTGGTCCAGTCGAGTCTGGATTAACCGAGGTTTTCACATTTACATGTAATGCTTCAAATGTGCAGTACATTGGTTATCATTAACACATCATAAACTAAAGCAGCACTGTTGAAGAAAAAAGTCCATAATGCGGTTTTAAACCTAGTAGCGTTGTCCATACTGCCATCGCACATACACAACAACCCCTAAAGTTATTACATTTCTTGGCATTTTACAACTAAATTGTTTTAGCAAATATGAACATATGGGTCCCCCATACAGACGCAATTTCCAATTGGTAGCACAAAAATTAAAGAAAACCAATTGCAGCCCAACCAAATCATTACCAACACCATAACAATCACAATCTCTATGCCAAAGGCATGGTCCAAATCCTATGACCACACTAACCCACACGTTGACCTGCACCTTTGACCAAGACGAAGCAAACCAGGCAACAAACTCTAATCAACCCTATCCAACATGGTTTCAGTCATGCACTACAAATTCAACAACAACGCTCCCCCCCTTTGACAAGCCAAATTTGAGCTTACCCGATTTCACTTACTGGTATTATACTTTACTTTGCTTCTGCAGTGGTTCATGGCAGCATTTTTTTCACCAAATGTGGTGTTGCCACCATGTACCCTTTTTATAATTTTTCTTTGTGATACTGATGTTATACCGAACGATACTTGTTGGATATTAGGGTTTCTATTTCTGTGCATTGAAGCTCTCTTGAAAAGCATATAAATTGATTAGGGCTTGTATTTCCTACATGAAATAAATTTTGCATCAAGTTTACCAAGTTTTCGAACACAGCCTCCAAAACATCCTGAGTCAACATTCCCAGACAACCATATTTTAGGCCATTTTCAAGAAGTCTTTTGCATAGTAAAACCATATTTTGGCTAGTAAATATCAATCCATTACATGTGCTTTTGGCAATGATGCGCTTTTCCTCTCCAGGATGATTTGTGTCTACTTTATTCTGCACATTTAATTTGCATTGTATTTCAGCACGTATTTTTACCATGTAATCTCACAGTACCCTACAATCGAAAAAGCATTTTGTGAATTCTTGCTCCAACCAGGCTAGTCTTTCATCTTCGGGTGAATGTATTGCATTTTTTATCTGACAGGAAACAATCTCAAACCATCTGCAAAAAAATAATTTGTTATTTTACATAATTATTACAACACCAAATGGATGATACTTGTCAAGCAAAAGAATGTATTCAACAGTCCCCTGAGAATTCTTCACATAATTTGTGAGGGCTTGTGCAACTGCCCAACTTGATGTGTCCCTTGTATAGGAGACTCGCATCTGTTTTTGCAAAACAAAACATTATTTTTGATAAAACACTTTCAGGACTTTTGATTAAACATGACAACGCCCACTTTGTTGTATGAACTCAGCTGCATATGATTGATTGTCAGATGTGTTTTGTGCGGAGGTGATTCACTTTCTAAATCATATAGGGTATTAATGTGGGTCCACAAAATGTCCTTTCCACTGTATTAAATAGTACTAACTCTGCAATAGAATGCCTTATACTGAAAGCAAAAACAATATTTGAAAATTTACTGTTTACAACAAAATTTCTGTTTAGGTTACACTGTACTTTTGAGCACTACACTAAAAGACTGAAGTTGCAAAAGTAAAACAAAATGTGCACAGCTGTGGAAAAGCACCACCCCAATGTGAGGTCTGACAAACATGAGTGACAACACTTTTAACTTACCTGTGTATATACATTAGAATGTGAACCATCACTCAATGTTGGTGGCAGACTGTTAATGGCCAGTCTTAGACCTCCTGCCAAAAAATTGTACTCCATTAACCAAACTGGCAGCAAACAAATGGCCAATGCTGTGATCTGTGCCATCAACTACACTTGCTAGACCACAAAATGGTTTAAGTCCATCCATGTCAGCAGTAAAAAACTGTGATTTAACTTCTACAAGAGCCTCTACACACAAAAAATAAAACTAATAAAACAAACACAAAACACTAATTCGAATGTGCACCTTCAACAATCTCTTTAAGGGCCACCAGTGTCTACTCTAGTTTCACTGACATATGTGAATCTATAGGATTTGTTACACTTTTTTATTCCACGGTCTTAAAAAATGTGCAAAAGTCAGCGAAAGCAAATTCTCGTCTTACATTAATTTGTATTTATATATATATATCCTTCATCAAAGTGGGCTTTCTTAATGGCACTTTTAACAGAATATTGGCACTCCTCATCAGTTATGGTGACTACTGGGTCCTTTTCTTGAACATGTGAACTCTCAATTGGTCAGAAAAGTTTTCAAAACAAGTAAACTCGGTTTCTTTTTTACTTAGGCACATGTCAGCATGTACTTCAAGGCACGTTCGAAAATTTCTTTACTAGTGGCTGGCTAAACTTTACAACAATTTGAGATCAAATTTCTTTCGTAATGCGTGTTCCAATTTTCAACCACCACATCCATTTCATTTTGGAGAATAGAGGAAAATGCAAACCACAAACATTCCACTTGAACAAAATTACCAGGAGCAGGAGCGGATCTAGAAAAAAATAAGGGGGGTGTCCACATGTCAATTGTTATTTCTTTGATCTAATGCGTTGCAAAGCGCATGCTAGCCTACAACCACCTCCTAGTGCTCCAGTATTTCTGAACAATAAAACTAACATCAAAATCATCTCTTAACTATTAGTGATTAACGAAAGTCTACGCAGTTCAAGATGTACGTAATCAGTCAGTTGGTCTGGTGGTAAACAAAACAGCAGGTGGCGGAAGAGTGTGCTAGACTCGTGCTCCGCAACCTGTCTGCGAGATTACGATTAATAAATTGGAACGTAACACAATTACCTGATTAGAATGGTGTAAAACACGTTTTTTTTTGTGTTCTCTATATTGTTACTTACATTTTAGCCTGATGTGCGGCGCTGACGTTTGAAAGTTTGGTAAGTATGGAGTTAGTGTAAAAAGAGAAGCATGTTGGCGCACAGACGCTTCAAATTAAAAACTATTTTAAGAGCCCATTTAAGTGTCCTTTCGCAGGATTGTAAAGCTATATGCCTATTACGTACTTGACGTCAGACAAAATATACTTGTAGTGGCCACATACTACTGTAGCGCCGTCTAACGACAAGCGCGCCAGCACAATATAGCCACATGTTAACCAGTCAGAGCACTGCATTTATTGCGACACATGTAAGGACTTAAACTAGGTCGCCGGGATCGTACAACATGGTCTAAACTTGACATTCGTCCATGTAATTAATTTTATCATTAGCAACATAAAGAACCATGTCACTGTGTAAACTTTAATGACACTTAACTATAATTCATAGACACAAACAATCCAGTGATCTCCAGTTGCATGTTGTAAGAGAGCAGTTTGTTCTGTTGTGTTCACAACAGCGATTCTTGGATTGCGTTGGTGTCTTTGGGGCTGGCCTATATGTCTGTCCAAAAGTTGATACAAGTAGTTGATAGGCATTGGAGCATCTAGCCATCCAATGCCTTGTTGGGAACCTGAAACTTCATGGATAATTTGCAGTATTTCATTGTCATGCAGGAACCGTGGTAAATGTGAAGAAATTCCTAGTATTGCATTGTAGTTTGTAATGATGTCCGGTTGATTAATGATGTCCACAACATTTCCAGTGAACCAGTCTTCATTATTGTGCATATAGCTCCAGATTGCAGCACAAGCAGCAATGTAACCACACGATGGACCAACTTGCATGTTTTCGATGATAGTACTGTTGACATTGAGTCCATAATTGATAAGCTTTTGTTGCAATGCATACACATTGGGGTTGCCGCCCCATAGATCAATAATTTTAGCTCTTTTGACTTGAGTGTGCGAACCATGAAATTACATTGGACAAGCAACAGAGGAAGGAGTAGCTTTTGTAGAACTTGCCACAGTGAAAGTCGTAAAAATAGGGGTTGTAGGAGATTGAACTGTGATTGATGATGCTTGGCTGCTTTTATCAGAGTTTTTGCTAAATGCTGAACAGTCTTCTGAGTGGCAAATTGCCAACAACACTGGATCATGAAAGCTGTAAAAGGTTGATAAAACATCAGAATGGGAGTGGTGTATGTTCCATGTGTACACATGGTCCAACAGACTTCCAGCCATAGTAGTTGCAGCTGTTATGTGTTGTTGGAAGCCATGTTTCTGCAAACATTCTTGACATGGTGAACCTGATTTGACATGACATTTTCATTAAAGTCGCCAGTAACAACAACTTTGTCGATTCCTAGTTGTCTTGATGTTTTTTGTAGCTGCAGGGGCAAATTTTCCATTTCATTGCAGGGAAGGGTGTTTGGTGGGCAATACACAACACAGAGTATGAGTGATAAGTTGGAAGAAGAAATCTGAACGCAAATTATCTCAACTGA
Source organism: Phallusia fumigata (assembly GCA_008931825.1). Lineage (NCBI taxonomy): Eukaryota > Metazoa > Chordata > Ascidiacea > Phlebobranchia > Ascidiidae > Phallusia > Phallusia fumigata. The sequence goes on along the minus strand of QXVZ01015580.1, from coordinate 11,755 downwards.
TGATTGCATTTGAAAAACTTGCTCACATACAAATTGATTTTGAACATAAACAGCCACACCACCCCCTTTTGAATTTGGTCGACTGGAAGTGTACAGTTTGTAGTTTGGCAGTTGAAAAGGCAGGAGATCTTCATCCTGTTTAAACCATGTCTCAGTTAGACAAATAGCATTGGTGTTTTGAAATATTGCCATGTTTTTAAATGATTGAAAGTGCTTATTAAGAGACTGGGTGTTGTGATGTACAACACAAAAGTGGTCTTCAGCTTCTTGAAACACTGCAGCAATGTCAGCTTTGGTCATGTTTTCCAGTGTTGTGCAAGTATTTTCATTTGCATATACGCTCTGAGGTTTAAAATGTTTTATGTACAGGCCTTGGATGGTGGTAACTCGACTGAGGGCAACATAACCCATTCCCTGTGTGAAGATTTTTTCCATGTTTACAACTATGTTGCTAACAGTTCCTCCCTGAATTTTGTGAACTGTGCAAGCCCATGACAGTTTAAATGGATATTGGTGACGGACATATGTTTTCGTTCCTCTCTTTATTTGATGACTTGCTTGTGGCTCCAACAAAACTGCAGCTTTAGAAAAATTGCCTGCCTGCTGTAATTTTCTTTTACTTGCTCCAACTGACAGATTGTCAAAGATAACTGCAATGTGGTCAGGAAGATCAAAGCGCTTCTGACCATCAATGATTTGGTCAACTGTTCCCATGACTCCATTTACAAGTCCGTCTGCCACGTCAACATTTGAAATTATCATTATTCTAGCTCCAACTGCAACAGAAATTTCATCTGGCAATGATGGGTGATCCTTTTTGCTGTATTTTACAGGAAATTTGCTTCGGTAATGGCTGCATTTTTTTATTGTGTTGGTCAACTTTTGCATTCGTTCCATATAAATGGAGAGCATCTTTGGGGTAGTCAGGATGCCAATCAGTCAGTCGCTGTTGCAGTGCAGTTTGATCGACAATGGAAATGGGATCAGCCTTTTTTCTTACTCTTAGTCTGTTGAGAAGTTGAGCAAAATTTCCATCTTCTTTCTGTCGCATAATCTGGTGAAGCTCATAGATGTGAAACTGTGCCCACAAATCAGGACCAAGAGTGTCAGGCTTGTGCTTCAGCAGTGAAGTGCCACATACTGGTGGAATTTGGTAGAAATCACCGACTGCAAGGATTGAAATGTTGCCAAATGTGGAATCTGGGTTGGCAGGTCTAAGAATTTGATTGAGGCGCTGACTTATGTGCATCATGAGGTTTTGGTCCACCATTGAAACCTGGAAAAAATACAACAGTATCTTTTAAAGTACTTTTTAGCATTAGATAATAAAACAATATATCTAACCTCATCTATGACAACAATTTTTAGATGAAGTAATTTTGAACGTAGTGTGGTCAGTTTTTCCTCAGAAAGTGATGTGTAAGATTTTTTGGGTTTGATGATATTCAGGGCAGAATGAATTGTTGTTCCACCTGCAATTAAGTTTGAAAATGTTTGTGCAAAATCAAACAATGATCCAAGACTTACCTATGTTAAAAGCTGCAGTTCCAGTAAAGGCAGTTAACATTACAGTCATGTCATCAGGTGTGTCAGTTAAGGAGGCAAGAATGTGGCTAGCCTCATGATGGATGCACTTGACCAAAAGACTTTTGCCAGTTCCTGCCATATTGAAAACAATTCGTATTTAAAGTACAGACATAAACAAATGTTTAACTTACCAGCACCACCAGTAATAAACAAGTGAAAAGGGTCAATCTGTTTTCCATCCATTACTGTCATGCACCATTTTCGAATATAGTTAAACACTTGCTGTTGTTGTGCATTGAGGTTTTGCTTCATGTCGTATGCACCACTAGATGAAAGCTTGGTTTTACATGGTTGAAGATCAAAATCCATGTCCTGTTTATCAATTTGTTGATATTTTTCTGCTGTTGCAGCTTGCAAAGGGATCTCAATTGGTTCCAGTGGTTCATCATCTCCATCATCTATGCCTTCCTCTTTTTCCTCCAACCGTTGTTCTTCAGTTGTAGGAGCAATTTGAGTCCAGGCATCTTCAAAAAATTCTGTATCATCTGGCAGTGTTTCCCATATGTCTTCAACATTGGCTAGTTTGTTGTATTTGGCCATTTCTGTTGAAACCACTTTGAAAATGGTAACAATGACGTCATCAATTTGAAATTTACCACAACTGTAAAATTCCTGGTAAGAAGTGAATTCTGATCGCAGGGTTATCCCTCGAACTGGCATGTACAGTTGCAGCAAATTGTAGTAGTAGTTCTCAGGATCTTTGTCCTTGCGGAATTTGAGAAATCTAATGACTGCCTGTTTTTGTCGCCGTTTAATTGACCCCATGTTGTTTCCAAGTTTTAAATGTGTTTCAACAGGGTTACAGGTATTGGGTTCATGAGACTTTTGTCTTGAAAATGTTACATAAACAAACCAGGAGGAAAAATGGGCAAGGCTCATATACTCAAAATCCTTGTCTTGTGGTCGATGACAATATCTGTCAACCACATTTGTCATCCATATTTCATCAGTATCATCATCCATTGATTTCAAAGCATGCAGTGGCAAACTGATTCTGTTAATTAAAAATAAAATAAAAGTGGTGTCATAAAGTTAGTTTTTTTGACTTAAAAGACTACCTGACACTGTTCGCAGCAGTTGGAATGAAGACAACACTTCTAGAACATGCTTTAAGAGCTAAACCAATACATCTGTAGACTGACTCCATTATGCTAATCTCACGATGAGTGAGATATTTATTGCCCAGTAGCCTCAGCTCATGAAAAGCATCCAAGTTTACTTCTTGTGCTTCTTTTAGTGCCTGTTTGATCAGGTTTCCAAATTCTCTTTCACCTTTTGTCACATATGAAAGCATATACATGATGCAGCTGTATGGGTCAAGCACAAACTGAATATCCAAGTTGGCATTCCATGAACGAAGTAAGTCTGGGTTGTACGCATTTATCCAACATTCATCAGGATCTCGCTTTAGAATGACAGTGTTGCGCTGAGTGACCAAGTTGTGTGCTGCGCAATACATGGAGAAGGTTAGTCCAGCTTTCTGCAAAGATGACAGTATCTTATTGTGAGACCATATTTGTATGAAAGAGTAAGTAAATGTATGCATTTACCTGCAGTAGTGCCTCAGCTTCTTTTTCAGTTGACACATCTGCAGAAAGCAAACTTCATATAGTCTGAAGAACTTGCAACGCCTCATTAAAGTTTGCTTTGGTTTTTGTTTCATTTGAAACAGGCTCAGACACAAAAGTAGCAGAACTAATTGGGCGTGGAAAGTTGAATCTTTAAGAACAAAAACATGTTTAAAAATAAACAGCTATGACAAAATTTTAAAATAACATTAACTGCACACTTTTCCACCTTTCCTGCAAGATTTGGAATGTTTTTTTGCTGTGGGTTTGTAGTTTTGTCACCATTTCATGCAATTCAGGATCTTGTTTTAAACAGGAATTTGGCAAGTAATGTATTTATCAATGAATGCAAAAACTTTCTCATTTGGACTTTGCTTGTACTGCGGTGCACCTTTGACCCAAAAAAGCGCATGAATATGGGGCCAACCTGTGAAGTAACAAAGCAAATATTAATTGCTTTCATACTGAAATGACCTGATATTTACTTGCCTCTCATTTGAAATTCAGTTCTGTAAAAGAAATCCACAGCTTCCCCAATTGGTTTGGCATCTGACATTATGATGTCTTTGAGAAAATGATGCACTCTTTGGTCAAACATTCGTGCTCCAGTGACAGGGTTGCTTGCAACAAGCTTGCAGTAGGTTTCCCAGTCCAGCACAGGAATGGACTTGTTTTGCTGTGCACAAATTGCCTCCACAATTTCTGGCCAACGTCTGTCCGCTGCTGAAAAGCTACAAAACTATGTAGGAATGCCAAGTTGTCGAAGCATTGCAAATAAATCTTTAAGTGTTTTTTCCCAATATGGAGGACTTCCACGAATGCTTTTCAATGATTTATAGGCTTCATCTTTTCGCAGTAATTTCTGGATAGATTCCTCTCCCAGCAATATATCCTTTGTTATTCGGTTGCCCTCTGTCGTCATGGTCGTGTTTTTTCTCATTGTAATAGAAATAGAAGAAGCAACAGTTGTAACATCATTGATGTACTGGCCCCAAAATATGTATTCAGGGCATGCAGCAAATCTATTGTCACAACTTAATAACCTGGTGTTTAAATATCTGTTAAATGAAAGTTTTGTTGTTCGCTTTTGTTGGTATGTGTTTTTGCCGGAAGGGAACAAAGTAGGAAAACACTTTCCTTTAGCCTCTTGTGCTTTGGTTGGTTTGTTTCCTTCCCCAGGTGCTAGGCACAATATTTGATCATTAGTATCAAATAGGTGTTGTGCAGGGTGAGCAGGTAGAAGGCAGGACACAAGGGGTGCAGTTGTCTGGCTAATTTCATCTAAAATTACAAAGCAGTGTAAATCATTTTAATATTATGCATGAAGTTGTATAAGAAAACACTTTACCACTTGCTGAGCTTATCTTGGAATTTGAATCTGTGTTTGAAGAATGAGAACCTAAATGAAAAACAAAAATTAAAAAGGTTGATGAAACAGTTAAGAATTAATTTAACCAACCCAAGGAATTGTAGTCTACATCTTTCAACATTGCTTCCACTACATTGTCTGGTAATTGCATTTCGGTGTCATAATGATCTTGATGTAATGAAATAAAGGTTGTAGGTTTTATAAAAAATACAAAGATTTTAATTGCAAAAATGTAAAGTTTAAATTACCATTTTTCTCATCACAGTATTGCAGGACATCAGTTTCTTGTGGGAGCATTTTTCTCATGTGTATGTCTAAAACAAAAACCTTCTCTGACACTGGGTAAATTATGATGTGAAAAAGCAGATCTTACCTTTATAAAAAGGGTTTGTTGATTTTAATCTTTCCAAGGCATATGAAATTTTGTCTGGGTTAATTTGTTGATAAATGTGATGACCCCTGTATTGCAGCTTCCGTTTTAGTTTTACCTTAATAAGGGTGTTGGTGGCCACAGGTCTTGGAAGGATATTTGCTGTATTTTGGATGTTTGATTGTACACACACCACTGATCCCATGGATACCTTTCTGTAATCCTTTTGGAAGGGCAACAATTTTCATGAAAGGGATAATTGGTGAAACTAGATGTCTTTCCAATGTGTTTAAATCATTTAATTCTTCTGGTACAGCATCAAAATCCAAATCATTTTTCCAGGCCTGTGGAGGCATCTTACCTTTTCTTAAGTAATTGTTACAAGTGAAGCAAATCCATTTTTTGCCACCAACGATCATCTCAAGTAAGCAGGATTCAACAAAAGTTGCATTGTTGTAATTCTTACCATTAAATTGCTTGACTTGTTTTTAAAAAAACTGTCTGTTGCAATTACAGCAACCATACTTTGGAAGAAGATGGCAATGCATGCGAAATAAACTGAGGCAGTTGTTTATATCCGTAGTTCTACTTTTTTTCTCTTTGCGTCGTGCAATGCTTTTCTTTATTGTAGCTTGCCTAAATGCTGGTTGGTTGTATTTTTCCTTAACATTAGCAGCAGCCCTCGTTTTTGTAAGGTCACGATAGCAGATGTCTTCATGGTATTTTGTTTTGGAGGCAACTTTTAAAGTACTCCGGTATATTTCATTATCCCTGTATTTCTTTTTAATAATTTCCATTGCACTTTTAATCTTTTGCTGCTTGTAAATGTTGTCCTCACGATATTTTTGTTTTGAAGCATCTTTGATTGTTGCTCTGAATGCAGGATCATTGCTGTATTTGCTTTTTATTCGTTGTGTGGCATTTTTGATTAAAGAATCCCTATACTTTTTATTTTCCCTTTACTTCTTTTGGGCACTTTTAATCTTTTGCTGTTTGTAAGTGATGTCCTCATTGTACCTTTTTTTTTGAGGCATCTTTGGCAGTTGCTCTAAAATTTGGATCAGTGTGGTATTTACTTTTTATCCGTTGTTTCGATTTTTCTATCAAAGAAACTCTGTAAGCTTTGTTTTCCTTGTACTTTTTTCTTTTTTTCTCTGCATCTTTTGCTCTGTGGCCATGCAGCAGAGTAATATGCTTTTTATGACTTTCTTGCAACAGCTTCTGACTTTCAAATACTTAGTTAACAAATCACTAGTACTGTAGGAAGCGCTTGAAGGAGGTTGCTTGGTCTTTAAGGCATCCTGCTCAAAACAGGTTAACATAAAACAAATTTAAATTGAATTCTTATACTTTGCACTAAAGTTTTATTTAAATTGTTGCCAAAAAAGACGTACGGGACCAAAAAACGTTAAAATACGCCAGGAAAACTTAATCTGTTGATTGAAATATCGTCACAACAATGTAATTTGTTGTTATTTTGTTTTGGTTTCATGTGCAGTTACCACGGAAACGTGCGATGTTCAACCGTGACCTTAGAGACAATATTAAGTTATTAAGGTTAAGCAATACGAGTTCAGACCGTAATTACACAAGGGCTAAAGAGAACAGTATTTTGCCATGTTTGTCAAGTCACACGAAGTCGGTCTTGACACTCGAGAACAAGCTAAACGTCTAATCTTGCCCGCCAACGCATACTTAGTAACTTAAAAATCGCCTTTGTAATGCTCGATACGACATGCGATGTAAGTTAGAGGTGGTGTTTTCTACAACTACAAGTGTTATAAAGGTTCAAATATTGACGTTAGTAGTATGTGTTGCAACACCGTTTTCGATGTCAGATATTATAGCCGTCCTTGAGTCAAAGAAATACCAAAAAGTCATAATGATAAAACCACCGATCAAAACTTGCATATCAGTTGTTGAAAAACGCAGATGAAAGACGTAGAAACAGTAAACACAAGTGCACGAACGAGCAAAAATGCTGATGTCCGGATATGAAATGATTAGACAAGCAGCAATCTGGACTCCCATCGCCATAGGAACCCCTAACATTTGTGACTCATACGGAAGCACAGTTGCTTATCACATAAAAGCAGTGTCAGCAAAATGTTAGTCTTTCGCATGGACCTTAGTAGCTGGAATTAATCTCGGGAAGATGTTTCAAATGCTTTCATTTGGTAACCACGTGCAGTTCTGCTATGCGATGGCTATAATAGTGGAATGCTCTGTTATTAAATGTTTTAATCTTAAATTGTTTAGCAGAAATTGGTAATGTTGTAATTTTGATGTTTAAATGCGGGGCGTTAGAAGTAGTATAAGATAAAAGCCTTCCTGCAAAATGTGAACATTACCGCACACCGATACCACATCAAGGCAATGGCAGCGCATTAACCAGATCTGACGCGCGCCAACGAACATTCGGTCGAGAAATGCAGATTAAGCAAGTGAAAGAACTGACACATATTCTAAATTACAAAAAGACGTTAAAAAATGCAATTTGGAACTAAAAAACCTTAACCAGTCACTCCATGGAATACCAAAGTCTAACGTACAAAATCTTGATACAAAAGGATGTTTAGGTACTTTGTCGAAATTCACCGAAATACACAGACCCAAACTACTATCAATAAAAAAAATTTGTTAACTTACTTCTTTTCTTTTAGTTTCGCGTTCAAGTCTTTTCCTTTGTCGTTCTTTTTCTCTAATTCTTCGACTTGTTCTTCGTTGCTTTGTCATATTGAACAATGAAATTGTGCCGCAAACAAAAACTAAATATGGTATTCGAAGGTAGGGCGTGACAAATTTTAACAACGCTTGTAACTTTTTCTCATTGCCGCGGCAGTATGGTGCAAGGGGAGGGCGATTTCCGATGAACGCTGCGTCTGCACCTGCTGCGACGGGAGTTAATTTCAGATTTATCATCGCATTGACGCGTCACAGAACTGATGATAATAACCTTCTCCAAAACAAAACCTTGGCATTCTTGAAACAGTCGGGTTATATTAATGTCCGAGTAAGTATAAAATAGAGTAATCACACAATAATATAAATCACGTCGAAGAACGTTTGTTTACGGGCGCCACGATTTTGTTTATTGAGTCGAAGACAAACGTAATAAGTTAAGTTACACAACAAACCTAAGCACAGAAACTTTTCGTTTGTGGTGCGCATACGCATGAAAAACGTTATATTTTTTGAGGCTAGTGGGGTAACCACTGGGGTTATGAGGTCAATGGAAACAAATGGCACAACTACATGACTATATCTAGCAAACATTTCACACCAAAAAGGTGCAGACAAACCTGCAGGGGAGAAAAAAGAAAAAAACAGAGTAAAAACAATATGTGTCCCCTTCAGGGAAGGGGACCCATAATAACATCATTGCACAATAGGTAGTAAGCCCAAAAGTGACCAATCAGAGAGCCACTGAATTGCACAACATGGTCTAAACTTGACTGATCAGAGAGTAACGTTATTGCACAACAGGTAGGAAGCCCAAAAATGACCAATCAGAGAGCCACGTTTGTCACAGGGACATTCCCTTCTACCTGCATAAAAACCTCCCAATGTTTGGTCAAACGGTATTTCTGCTAATAATTTGTACTAGGTAGTAGCGAGTCAGACCAGAAAAAAAATAAGGAAGCTTCAGATAGGCAACTGTAAATAGTTAAGAGAACAAACGGCACAATAGGGGTAAAGTTTACATTTACTTGTATTTAGTTTTAAGATAGCTAGATCTTGCAACTACTGAACTTCTTTTAGCATGAGATTTTTCCTAAATCTGCTATTCTGCAAGGTGTAAAGGTCATTGTAGGTTTAGCAGTTATGATTTTNCGGTTTCTTTTTTACTTAGGCACATGTCAGCATGTACTTCAAGGCACGTTCGAAAATTTCTTTACTAGTGGCTGGCTAAACTTTACAACAATTTGAGATCAAATTTCTTTCGGGTTTATACACTGGAAAACTGAAATGAAAGCAAGTGTTGCATGTAAATAGTAAAGTACATCAACTGCATTTGTCAAATTTATACATTATTCTTTCACATCAGAAAAACGTTAGTTATTAGTTATTCTAAATTGCTAATAACTTGCAGCAAGTGATGGTACAGGTCCAAACCCTCCTTTCATGATGATGGAACTTTCGAGCCCACAATTTCACATTCAAAATCTTTGACATGGTCAGATTGCTCTTTAGTAATTGGAGCAAGATAATCTATTGCTGAATGAATTTCCGGAACATAAAACAAGTTGCCTGGTCTACCAGCCACAGTTTCTTGGTTAGATTTTATTATGTAATGCGTATTCCAATTTTCAACCACCACATCCTTTTCATTTTGGAGAATAAAGGAAAATGCAAACCACAAACATTCCACTTGAACAAAATTACCAGGAGCAGGGGCGGATCTAGAAAAAAATAAGGGGGGTGTCCACATGTCAATTGTTATTTCTTTGATCTAATGCGTTGCAAAGCGTATGCTAGCCTACAACCACTTCATAGTGCTCCAGTATTTCTGAACAATAAAACTAACATCAAAATCATCTCTTAACTATTAGTGATTAACGAAAGTCTACGCAGTTCAAGATGTACGTAATCAGTCAGTTGGTCTGGTGGTAAACAAAACAGCAGGTGGCGGAAGAGTGTGCTAGACTCGTGCTCGCAACCTGTCTGCGAGGAGACGATTAATAAATTGGAACGTAACACAATTACCTGATTAGAATGGTGTAAAACACGTTTTTTTGTGTTCTCTATATTGTTACTTACATTTTAGCCTGATGTGCGGCGCTGACGTTTGAAAGTTTGGTAAGTATGGAGTTAGTGTAAGAAGAGAAGCATGTTGGCGCACAGACGCTTCAAATTAAAAACTATTTTAAGAGCCCATTTAAGTGTCCTTTCGCAGGATTGTAAAGCTATATGCCTATTACGTACTTGACGTCAGACAAAATATACTTGTAGTGGCCACATACTACTGTAGCGCCGTCTAACGACAAGCGCGCCAGCACAATATAGCCACATGTTAACCAGTCAGAGCACTGCATTTATTGCGACACATGTAGGGACTTAAACTAGGTCGCCGGGATCGCACAACATGGTCTAAACTTGACTGATCAGAGAATAACATCATTGCACAATAGGTAGTAAGCCCGAAACTGACCAATCAGAGAGCCACTGAATTGCACAACATGGTCTAAACTTAACGATCAGAGAGTAACGTTATTGCACAACAGGTAGGAAGCCCAAAAATGACCAATAAGAGAGCCACGTTTGTCACAGGGACATTCCCTTCTACCTACATAAAAACCTCCCAATGTTTGGTCAAACGGCATTTCTGCTAATAATTTGTACTAGGTAGTAGCGAGTCAGACCAGAAAAAAAATAAGGAAGCTTCAGATAGGCAACTGTAAATAGTTAGAGAACAAACGGCATAATAAGGGTAAAGTTTACATTTACTTGTATTTAGTTTTAAGATAGCTAGATCTTGCAACTACTGAACTTCTTTTAGCATGTGATTTTTCCTAAATCTGCTATTCTGCAAGGTGTAAAGGTCATTGTAGGTTTAGCAGTTATGATTTTCCGACCAAAAGTAGCGTGTGATACAGAAACTTGTGTAGGTCTTTCGACCGTAGGTAATACGGAAAATAATAGCCATTGACAAACGAGTAGTGGAGATAAAAGTAGAAATTAGCATGTTACTTTCGCAGAGGTACAATAGGTTTTTCCACGAAAGTTTTGTAACATGAGGCAGTCCAGTTTACACTCCTTTTTCAAATGTGATCGAGCTTCGACCCAACAGCAAGTGAGCTAGTCGCCCGTAATTTAATAGTACCTGTTTCGGCTCCATCCAGCCAAGACATCCAAACAACTTCTGCCTCTTCCATTCCATCTACGTCTAGGTATTACTTTGAAACACTCCCTACCTCNAAAAGTAGAAATTAGCATGTTACTTTCGCAGAGGTACAATAGGTTTTTCCACGAAAGTTTTGTAACATGAGGCAGTCCAGTTTACACTCCTTTTTCAAATGTGATCGAGCTTCGACCCAACAGCAAGTGAGCTAGTCGCCCGTAATTTAATAGTACCTGTTTCGGCTCCATCCAGCCAAGACATCCAAACAACTTCTGCCTCTTCCATTCCATCTACGTCTAGGTATTACTTTGAAACACTCCCTACCTCTCATGGATCAGACATTGGTCAGTTAGCGGGAGCTCAGCATCCGCCTCAAGCAGAAGTTAAGCTTTAAATGCTTAGTAATCCTTTGGTTCCGCCGGAAGGGTACGGGCTCCCCACATTCACACGTGTTGTAAATGGAAAGATTCGCAAACAAAGCATTGTGGATGAATGGTTTAAAAGATTCCCGTGTTTGTCATCTAGCCCAACAAAACAAGGACTATTTTGTCGACAATGCGGCAATCTCGTCCGTGATCCGTACGGGGTGTCGGCAACACAAATAACAAATGCAATTGGCAATTTTGAAAAACATTCACTGGAGTCCTATCACATCGACGAGATGTGGTGAACCGAATGGCCACTCATTCCAATGAATTGGATACGTTACGAGGTCGGTTTCTAAAATCTGTCGTTTCTACCATCAAGCTGTGAGGCAAACAAGGCTTGGCATTACGTGGGCATCGCGATGATGGTCGTCTGAAGCCATCTGATTGCAATGATGCACAAGAAAATGATGGCAATTTGAAGTCGCTTCTTAGGTTCCGTGCAGAAGCTGGTGATTCTGCAATAGATCAATATCAAAAAAGGCACCATCAAATGCGATGTACACCAGCAAAACCATTAAAAACGAAATAATTGAAATGTGTGGCAACTACATTCGAGATACTTACATCAATCAAGGTGTTTATTTCGCCGTT
>QXVZ01015579.1:23918-39366 GCA_008931825.1 Phallusia fumigata | reverse complement strand
AAGATTTTGACTTAAAATTAGTTTAGCCCATCTGCCTTCACTAGGTTACAGCAATTCTGCTCAGGTTTTATGCCCATAAAAAATGTTTCACTAAATTAGAAACACTAAAATATGTAAGTAATCAGTAGGTCTCTTGTCATCTGTTGTTGTCATTAAAATCAATTTCAAACATGTACAAAAAGTTTTAAGCCACACTCATAGTTAGATTGTGGTAGGTCTATAATGACAATATCTCCTAACTCAACATTAATCAACTGCACTAAACTCAAGTTTTATGATATTATCGTCAAAAAAATTTGGGTTTACTGCGTTAATGTCATTATGCAGGCTTGACATGCACAAGACACACAACATTTTTTTGCATGAGACAGGCTTAAGTGTTCTACAAATAGAACAAGACAATTCCGAATGTTAAACATCCTCAATCAGCTTTTTTTAATCCAGATTTAATGAGCTTTGCATTTGACCATATTGAGCCTATTAGATTTCTAAAATACAACAAAAAACAATGGTTGAATGCTCTAAACTGGTTTAAATACGTGTTCTTGCTGGGAGAAGCGTTCTAATAACTGGTATGAGGCAACCAAAACAGGTGATAGACTTCATTATTTTTATTCTGTACTAGATGGCAGTGAGGTTTCTCCGATCAGAGCTGTATTGAAACCTGTAGCTGAAGAGGAACCTTCAGCTCCTGAGGTGTGTAAAATTTTGTTGACACGCATCTGCCTCTGATTAATCTGTCAATTTGATTGATGTGTGCCTTTAACAACTGTTATGTATCAGATGGTTATGCTCCTTAGGCACGAGCTTTTGCTGTAATGCCAATCAGGGTTGTCATTTGGTCATTATAAGCGTCCGATGGAATTGTTTTTCGCCAGCAACTAAATTCTATTGTCAGAAATCTAAAGGGGAAATCCGATTGCAAATTAAAATGTGGCATATTTATCACACCAGACATATTCAGTCTCATGGATTCAGTATTTGATTTTATTTTTTCCACAGGAGAATGGTTTAACTTTAAATGCCAATATTTTTTAAAAGGAAAGTGTCTGTTTCCATGGCTGTACCTCTGCTTTTATAAATACTACCTGTAAAACTGCTGAACTTTTTTGCTGTAAAAGATTTTAAAAATAGGCAAGAAGTAGTTTTGTTTGTAGAGGTCCCTGTGGTCCCAAACATCCACTCCTTTTTGTTATGCTTTAAACATGTTGTAGGAAGCTAACAAATTCTAACTGCCCTCTGTTTGCTTTATGAACTGTTGTGAAGTTGTGGACATGCATTTAACACCTTTTACCATTTTAGCTTCCAGTCAAGCAAGATCACAAGTCTAAATTTGACACTGTGGATATTGTAACCACGACAACTGTTCAAGAAACTGTTGAAGTAGGTGGATATTTAAACAGAGGCAATAGGCAAAATTAGTGTGGAGATCGCCTATACTTACTATGATCAAATTAATTTTTTCCCAAGTGTGAAAATGAGCAAAGTACCTGTCTTGAATCATTTTTCAACATTTGATGTGTTTACTCTTTTCGAATGTCAGACTCAGAATTCTAGTTTGCATGCTCGAATGTCAGACTCAGAATTCTAGTTTGCATGCTCATCGAAGAATTCTTGTGCAAGACACAGCATAGACATACATGACAGACCCTTAACTAAAATCTTGACAGGCTCTTCTGAAACAGCAGGGTCGAATTTGTACTCTTTGATTTAAAAAATACCTACTAATATTGTTAATTTTTTTACGTAAGGTGCAAGAGATTGTCACGGAAACATCGCCAAGAAAGTCTTCATCTGTGAACTCTTTAAGTTCCACAGATGATGATGAGGATAAAAAGAACGAGGCTCTGACTGACCATCAAAAGTCAATTCATAAAATGAAAGGTATGTTGAAAACTGATGTAATGAATAACGAATCAAAAACTAATGTTTCTCAAATGTTTAATTTCATGTACTAACAACACTTACAGAATTCCAACAAACCAGTAGTTTTCTTTAGCTAGCACTTGACTAGATTTTTCTATTGTTTATGTTCAGATAATCTTATTCGTTTTCTTAAGAATATTCCTATTAGTAATAACAAGTGTAACATGTGCTATTAAAAAAATAACAACAAACAAATGGTAAATGATAAAGAGATAATGTACATGTGTGGATGACTTTTGCGTTGGTGGAGTTGTCCGCTTTACAGTTAAGATTTTGAAAACTGGTATTAACATAAAACATTCGGGTTTTGGGCATGGTTGGGCATTTCAAAATTTGAAAAGAACCGTTTTGGTGCTGGTCGTTGCCACGAGCACCTCTCCATCTTTCCACTTGACTGCTTTTATTAGCTTGCTCGTGGATATGTCTTTGTTGTAGGTCCTATTTAATCTAATTACACATACACGACCAGTGTGGATGGCTTTGTATGTTTTTATGCCTGGTAACTATCAAAAGTGGAAGAAACCCCAGATGTTTAACTGTGTGAATTAACAAAAGTGATGCTGGTACAAATTGGAGTTAAAAATATTTCATTGTATTTTTTGTATAATTAGTCACTTCATGTAATTTATCATTGAAACATTCTGTTGATAAATTACTAATAATCCTGGATAAGCCTTAGAAATTTTGTACATTCCTGGTTTACAAAAAAATTAATTTGTCATTTACTTGCAAACATTTCTATACTCTCAAGTATACACAGTAAGTCAAAATAAAAAAAAATTGCACCAATATAATGGACCCGCTGTTCAAATCTTTATCATGTCCTTTCCAGTAAATCTTGTATGTCTATTTGTAAAAACAGCATAAAGTTTTTAACTTTTTTCAAATGATATTTTTGCCATGCAAGCTCTCTGGCAATAAACTTTTTATCACTTGTTTTATTCAAACCGATTGCAACATTTTACGACACAAGACAAATAATGATAAATGTTGAAAGGTTGAAAGCATGCGTCACACGACCGTAGCCCCATGAACAACCTTATTGGTGTGTTACGTCAAAAAACAGATTGTGATTGTCACATTTTTGTGGCTTTTCTGCTAAACTTAAGCGACCCTGTGACTGTAAGTGTCAACTTTGCACTTCATGTGCGATAATCTAATCTCAATGTGTCAAACTTGGCTTCCCTTTACCATATTTGTGGGTGTTGCAGTCCTGTAAAGTGAATTCAAGTTACTGGAAGTAAAAGAAGTGTTTTAATGTAATGTGATTCAAAGAAATAAATAATAACATAAATTTGCTAAATTGTTTCTGGTCCCAAATGATTCAAGTTGTGCACTTTTTGGTTTCAGCTAAATATTCTAATTATAATAGGCTCTGCTTTACAACATCACAATACAGCAAACTCATTTTCCTTATTTTAAACATGTTAAAAAATTCAATTTAAGCTAATTTAAAATGTTTTTCGCAAACTTATTTGCTTCTATGTCAAACACCATAGCATGCAAATGGCTGCAATTTTATTTTACAAAACTTTTGCAATCAAAAGTTATTAACGCTACTGTGAAAAGTGGATTTTCCCTTTTTTATGACATTTAATTTAGTTGCTTGTGTTCAAATGTTTTTTACAAGCATATTTTATGTGCTACAAATCTTTTGCATTAGATTAAAAAATGAACGTTTTAAACTCTTTCCCAGTCCTACAAAAACCACTATCACCACAAACTTGAATGAAACTTCGAATTGTGGGTCCAGACACGACAATAAGTTTTGCATCATTTAAAACATTCCTGGCATTTTTTTGCATGCCATGTTTTGTGTATCCCCTTGCAAATCCAGCCACCACAAATGTATGCAAAAATATGATTTAACACTTACACCCCATGTATGTGATTATAGTTGACGAAAATTTGGAGAATGGTGAGTTTTATTGCTTTTCAGCGTAGTCACTGCATGTTCTATTGGGTTTTTGCATGCACTTTCATTTCACTTTGTAACTATTTACATTAAGTGTAGCAACCGCTTTGATAGAAAAAGGATTTTTACATATTTTTAACACCAATTTTGGATCAGTTTTCTAGTTATAGTTGCATGTTTTGCTGTTAATAGGTGCGTCTTGCTTTGTCTGGGTTGGTGATTTTATTCTGGTTAGGAACAAAATGCTCTTTGCTACGTATTGTTTTGAAGCATTGCTCAAACTTAATGCTAAAGCTTTATCAAACAAATTTTATGTGATACAGATTACTTCCACAAGGATTTAGAATCAAATTATGTTATGCCCAAAACAAAATGTTTACAGCACAGCGCATGTGAAGTTAGTTGCACAAATCTTACCAATTTTTCCATATCAGTGCATAATGACTGGGTTTTCCGAACTGAGGTCTGCAGATAAATTACTCGCACTTGTCATGCAGATCAATCACAACAACATGGTTTAGGTTCAAAAAAGCTGTGTGACAACTGGGGGACAGGATCCTAAAAGTTTGAAAACCACTGGTCGAAAGTAATACATACGCCCGCTGTGTCTTTTTTGTCTATGTGGTAAAAAACAAACTTCAAGATGCTTGCAACGCTTAACTCTATAAAACTTAGTTAGTAGAGTGATCTAAGCTGATTGGTTTAAGATAAATTCCTGATTTTCTTAGCTGCCTCTTGCTGCACAAAAATGGAATACTCTGATTTGAATTTTCTTTCATTTAGACATGGAATCTCTCAAGGTTTTAAGTGCATTGTAACATTATAGATTTTCTTAATAATACACTGTGTTTTATTTTGCATGCTTTCTTACAACATGATTTCCATAATTCATATTGTTTTCACCCGGCTGTATCTCCCATTGACTGAAATGCCCTTTGTATTTTATTCTGAAACCCAGGTGGCTTTATAGACGCAAATTTTTAACAACTTTGGTTATTTTAGCACCACGCTTTTGTTATGTTTACCGTTTCTTATACATATTTTTTTTATTTTGTGGCAAATTGTTTTTTTAATGCATAGCATATTGTGTTGTAAGATTGAGGGTAACATTGAGTAACGTACAAGTAGCTGTCAAAACAAAACCCACAAATTTGAACTTTAATTTGTAAAATGTAGATGGTTTTTCTAACTAGCTTCATGTGCTCATCTATATCAAGTATTGTTTGGATGATTGTTGGAATCCAAATTTGTTAACAATCCTAATGTCCAACTAAAATAATTTAAGTTTCATACTTAAAAAAAAATTTTTAAGAAATGTTATTCTGAATTTGTTCAGTGGAGGCAACTTTAAAAATATTAAATTACAGAAAAAAAGTAATGAACTGTGGCTCGAAAAATTAACTGGTAAAATACTTTTGTGTGGTGGCCAATGCATTCAATAATGTTTTTTGTGTTTATTGTTAATACAAGCAATACTGGCACTGAAGATTAAGACAAAAACTAGGCAATAATTTTGTCAAATGTTTTTTTTTTTCAGTTGAATTTTTGACACCCCCACATCCAGAAAAATCGCAAAGTCGTGCTTCTCTTGATGACTTGGATGCTCGTCTTCCACCAAAGAAGCCTCCGAGGGCTTCAGAATATCGATCCTCGTCTCCGCCGCAACTAGAAGTCGAGGTCAGTTTCTGATGGGAAAAAATCCATGTCGATCTTTACAGAAAAAAACCTTATAAGGGCATATGCTATCCTAAAATGGTTATGTAATGCAACAAGCCCACACCAACCAACATGTAGATGACTTGTTTCAAATAGGACAAAAATGTGAATAGTATTATTTAATAATTTTGAACTACAACAGTATAAGTAGCAAAATTTACTGCATTTTACAAAAAAAAATCTGCTTTATGCAACAATACACTTCTATCGCAAAATCTTTCAATTAACTCGCTCCAAAAATATTTATAGATTTGTGCTTATAATCAAAACCATGGCTGGTGTATTGATTTACTAATGGCTTTAGACATTTTTTTATTGTCTGTGCCGAAGGCTGAATGAAATAGCCTTTCATAGTATGAATTTTTTGCAGCAAGAAATAAAAATATGCTGCATCTACAACATGTTTATTTAAACAAACCATGGCCTAGTTTCCGATAACTGCAGACAACAATTGGAGTTGCTGTGTTAATTCAATTCCTTTACCCAAAGGTGGCAATAAAATATCTTTATGAGGGCATTTGATTTAACAACATAAAGTTACTTGTAGATGGCTTCGCGAGAAATGCAAACCATGATTTTAATTTTTTCTTTGGAGACCAAAATCTTTTGTTTTCAGCTTGTAACATTATTCACAGGAAACAGATTCTTGCCATGAGGTTGTTAAAACTGTAACCGTGGAAACTGTCACCATTACCACGGAAACTGAAACCTTCCCGACAAATCAAGATGCCCCCGATGACAAAGTTGAAGAGGTGGTTGACAAGGTTGGGTGACATTTTTAATTTTTATCTCAGCTACACTTGTTTGCGCTAGTGAAATAGTTTGTTTAAACTACAAGAGGTCTTTTATCCCCGAATGACCCAAAATGATGATTTTTCATATTGCTTCGCTTACTGACTTGATAATGTGTCAAAAAAGAGTTAAAAACATAACTGCCAGAGAGCTTGTATATAGTGAATGTATTGTATTGTAAACGTTTTAAAAATCGCTGATGTCATCATTACTACATAAAAGCTACTCTTCAAATTCATGTCCTAGCCTCCTAAAATTAAAAAAAATTAAAATGTTGACAGGACTCAGATGCAAAATCTGTTTCCTCGTCATCAAGCTCCTCCTCATCTCATGATAACAAGGAAGAAGGAGTAGAATCAAAGGCCACTGCATCATCCTGTAGTCTTTCCTCCTCTGATGTTGTTGATCTCAATCCGGATGTTGCTGATGGTGCGGCGGCATTTCCACCAGAGCAGAATGATGAAACGCCGCTCCTGGAGCAGGATAATCAATCGGATTACAACTCTCCCACATCCAGTATCCCTGATGAAGATGTTCATCCTGGGATCACCACAGTGGAAACAAGGACTGTCCGCGTGGAAGAAGTCATCATTCCCCAAGATGAAAATGAGGTATCCTGTGAATTTTTCTTCTATAGTAAACCTCAGGTAACCCTGATTCGATTCGAGTGACAGATTTATCTGTATTAGGTGAAGATCTGATTTAACCAAGCATTTTGTTTAACCGAATTTACTGTATTTTTGAAACTATATTTTGTTACAATACTTTTCTCTTTATGTTTAAATGCCTTTTCTTAAATTAAACCAGACAAAATGTCAGCAATATTATACCTCTGTGTTTAAAAAATGTTTTAGGTGCATGAGGTGTCGGTTACATCGGATGAGAACGACAGCGTTGTGGTGAACCCGACCGAAGGCAGTGTCAGCAGTTTGTCCAGCGCCACGTCGCATGAGTCAGCAGAAATCGCCGAGCCCACCAACGTGTACAGTGAGGTTGGTGGCAAAAACGTTGGCGGCATTGCTTTGCCAAATCTCATTGGCCTGTTAAATTTCAAATAATATAACATCGGCTTGGCACACAGAAAACTTGGGGTAATCTGGACTTTTATTTGAGCCTCACGTTGTCTATGTAGTGTTTGTTCGGAATTTAACACATTACCGACCGAATGATGATAGAATTCCTTGAAAATAAAACGATTTGAAACATAACAATTGATTGTTACGTCATATGCGGATAATAATGGCGGTTAGTCTCAGGATGTACAATGCTGTAAATTGCAGAATGGTAATGCAATGTAGCAAGTACGTAACAGTAGGCAGCTGTTATGAATAAACATGTAACTGCAACGTGGTTTGTTGTGCAAACCTTTCTAAAGTTAGCATTTTTGCACTGCACAGTGCACCTGTATTGAATTTTAGGGCCCACTAAAAACCTTCAAAAGGCCTTACTCAATTAAAAAAGTCTTTACATTTTTCTTCCAATATTATACTATACTTCAGGTAATATACGTGGTTTCCATAATAGTTTTACACCCGATAAATGTCACCGTCGGTGCGTACTGATGGAATCTAATTTCAGTTTGCGGCCCGTGAGTTTGCGCTAAAAAACACTTTTACGGCCACAGGTGTTCAAAAAACCTGGACGAACCTGGTCTATTCATATCTGGATCCAAATCTCGCACTTTAAAACGCGCAACTTTAGCCGTTCGCGCGAGTGATGTTTAAATGACATTAGCGGTTGTAGAAACGTGTGACGTTGCATCGTCGGGTAAAAGAACCAGCATTAACTTGAGCTATTGACTTTTCCAGCCTCCCACCGTTATCACTGCCGCCGTCGTCGTTGATTCTTACGTGGAAGAGACACCCGAAGGAACCACTTCGGTAAGGCGCCTAAAATATCACCAGGAAACTGACTCAGCAGGTTAAAAGGTCGACGCGCTGCCCTTAACAGTGCCTTAAGAAAGTGCACCGTTGTGCCTCGGTGTAACTGTGACCTAATAGACTTTTAAAAAGCCAGAACATTCCATCCTTAGCAAATGTAAACGCTACTACAGTTGGACAATTCGCTAATTAATATCAAGTTGGACTGCCCATTGTGCATCTGTGGTGTAAAAGTTAAGTGTGACGTTAAAAAATGAACGTCACCGAGTTTTTCAAACTAGCCTGGAGCTGATGTAAATAGAACAAACTTTTGGGGGATAGCAAAACGCATTGTTGTTTCGTCTTTGTTGTTTTTACAATCAATTAAATGCATATAATTCATAACTTGTAAGTATCACCCTTTGCGTGTTGGGTCATTTTCTCCAAAGCCCCGAATTCGCCCCCCTAATGACCCCACATTTGTCTCCACCAGCCCCCAGTCGTGCAAACCGAGACAAAGACGATCACATATGAAAACAGCAGCAGCTCCCTTGTGCAGAAGTCACGTGATGAGGGCGGCGAAGCGGAGCCTTCGTCATGGTCCGATGTGCACACCCAACTCATCAGCAGCCAGATCATTTCGTCGGAAACTGAATCGACGATCACAACAACTGAAATAACTAAGGTAGGTTGGTTTCTTTGCTAAACTGTGACCACATTTTTGACTTGTATTTTTAGTTTTTTTAACATATTTAACGGGTAAATGTTTTTTAATAACAACGGCTGAAATAATGCGTTAAAAAGGCCGAAAACGCGGTAATTTGAGTCTGAAATGTTATGTTTGCGGGACTCTCGAATCTGTTCCGTAATCTGAACCTGGTTGTTGGTAAGCATTTCTGCATTTTTGTCGAGATTTTCCGCGTTTTCGCGCCTAAGTTTCAATCCTTTGGATCCATCCACATTTTTTAACGGGTTAACCTGCGTATGTTAAAGGTCGCTTTATTAATGTGAAACTTTTTCTCGCCCAGGTGTCGCGAGGAGAAGTGAGTGAAACCCACATCGAAAAGCAAGTCGTCAGCATCGGTCAATCTGACGTTGATCATTACGAGGTAAGTTTGAAACAAACTAACTCTGCACCAAAATGATGGTCAAACAAAATGTAACAGTATTATTCCAGCATAAAAATTATCAGCATTTGACCTAGATGCAGCTCATCCATACAAACTCATTTTCATCCGCCGTTCGACTTGGACAATTATTGTCATGTAGACAAATGTAGCGCATAAGAAATCAGTAACGTTTATCGAACAACCGCTTACAGTATCTATCAGCCGGTGTGCTTGGATTGCAAGAGCGTCTGTCGGGACAAACTAAGGTCATCAGTTCTTATCTGAACAGCTAGTCGCTGTGGTGTTATTTATAACTCGTGCGCCATTTGCATATGAACCCTATGACTCATTTTCGTTACTGACGGCTGCATTGTATCGAATCCTATTGTAGGTTAGTAGCGCAAGACACGGATTTGCAGAGTAGCTTATGTACAAATATAACTGCCAGAGAACTTGTATATAGTGAATACATTATAATGCAAACGTTCAACAATCGCTGGTAATTTGCACTGGTGGTGATAACAACAACGACAATGTATTCACTGTATACAATTTTTCTGGCAGTTATGTGTTTAATTTAACTACGTTTTAAGTGCGGTATGTTTTTGTATAACTATTGCACGTTTTTTGTAAAGGAAGTTTTTTTGCACAAATCTTTGTTGAATGCCCATTAACCCGCCTGGGTGTTAAAACGCCCCCTAATCACCCCCACTCCACCACCCTTTCCGGTAGACTACGTTTTCCAAAGCCCCCTAATTACTTTAAACACGGAAAATACACAAGCGTGGGTCGCAGAAATACCCAGTTTTTCGTAAAACCCTATTGAATGCTAAGGTAGTATTTGAGTAACCTATAAGGGGATTTCCCGCAGGCGATGGCGGATGCGATCCGCGACACACAGATGAAGAATCCCAATTTAAGCATCACAAAGGTGGTCGTGCACGAGGAACGCCCAGTGGAGAACAACCAACAGACGTAAAACGGAGGGAATTTGCTTGTTTGCTGGATACGAGGTTTGTACAGTGGTTATGTTTTAATCTGGTGGCAGTCTTGCAAGTGTTTGGTTTTGGGTTCGAATCCAGGCCCTGCATCCATTTTTTTCTTACGCTAACGCCGGTTTGTTGCTACGTTTAGGTCATGAAAACGTCGTACAATTTTATTTCTAATTTGCACTCATTATAGCTAAAGCTATGCACTGTTACTTCTGATCCCAGTTCAGCAACAGGCTCCAGAAACGTAGTACATGTGCAAAGGCAATATGTAGAACGTCACTTCTCTAGTATTTATTACCGATCTAAAAAACGTAAGAACATACTAAATGTCCTGCGAAGCTAGAAATATGGTTATTAATTAGCAATATATATGTGTGGGACCCATACGTATATGCTTGCAGAAACAATTATGTTCTAAAATGTTGAGAAAAAGTAGGGACCCAATGTAATGCAGGAATTGAATCTAATCCATTGTAACGTGGTAAATGTGGAAAATATTATTTAAGGGATCATATGCGCAATGTCGAGATGAATATGAAAGATTTTGCGTGCTGGCCCAGCTTCTTAACTCGACGTTTTCCGATGATACTTAAACGTGATATAACCTTTTGCAAACAACCTGACATTTCAACTTAAATTTCCAAATTCCGATAGATCCTCGTCACCAACTTGTCCACTGGAGGGCGCCCGCACTGCCCGAGATCGTCGCTGCTTTTCACACCGATTCAAACCGCTTTTGGCGATTTTTAGCTGCGCCTCTGCCCAAATCTTGTGCGTTTACGCTTTTGCTTTTCATTGGAAAATTGACAACCAATTTTTTTGCCGTGTAAAAAAGCAACGCATTTATACGTCTGATCTTCTAAACATGAAGACATTTTCGAAATTATATTTTCATCGCACATCTATTGACAAGCAGATTATAATTATCTTTGGTTCCACATCAGCCTTAAGGTATGGACCCTCTTCGATGTTTTACAAATTGCAGAAATCTAGCTGTTTAAAATATATGTCAAATTTGATAGACGCCATCTAGTGCTTCGGCATGTGATAAACTTACTAGAAACCACCGCTAAATGCCCGTGCAAAACTTTTATGGTTCCCATTATCCATGCTAATGATTACACAATGCTTCATATCGGCGCTTTACAATGCAAAAAAAGACGTGATTTTCCGCTTAAAATTAGAAATATTTGTGAAAATTCCACTTTCGGAAAACGCGGAAACTTGACGCTCAAATCTCGGAATTGAATCCAAATTTTCTGTGTTTTGCTGGCCTTTCCTTTTATGGATGGGTTTTATGTACAACTTAATTTGCCATTTGTATTTTGGTTACGTCACTTCATGATGACACCAATATTTTATGTTATGACGTAAAAAATCTTTGCACACCTACTCACAATTGGATACACTAAGACCGATGGCTAAGACTAAGATTAATTCAATGTAGATAAAATGAATAACGATAAGAATTTTCGTTTATTCGCTTTTACGCTTTTTTGTTTTCCAAAACGATCCGCTGTTTCGTTACACTTCGTTTTCTTCGTTCGTTTTTCACTCGAAACAAGTTTTACGCAAAACGTAGCAAAGTTGGGTAGATTTCAACTCGTAGGTCGTGAGTTTAAATCCCAACGCTGACGCTCCTCACATTTTTTTTCACGCACAAGTTTTGTATCCATGTATGGTTGTTTCATCATAACACGCAAAAAAATGTTAAGAAACTTCGAAACTTTTGCTACTGTAGCTGTTATTGCTGTTTTTTGGTGTCTGGTTTTTCTGACATATTTGAGAAAGCGCCAATCAATTATTCGTGCGCTTTTGCCAAATCTCATGTAGACTGTAGTTTCTGCTTGTGCCGCAGTATATGCAACACACACGCACAGCACATACAGCTACCGCAGTACGCATAACTCCCCGAGACGCTACAGTCGCTGTAACTCATTCAGCTTTCATACCCGCTATAGCTTATACACTTCAAAAATCGAACAATATTTTGGATTCGTTAATTTTGTCTTCCACAATTTCCTCGAAAAAGGTGGCCCATAAACGAACGTAACCCGTTGGGCAATTTCGGCTTAGTTAGCTCTTTTCCAACCTAGACCGCGGGTTCGAATCCCAACACAGTAAATTTTTTATAACTTTCCTTTAAACCAGTGGTTCCCAACCTTTTTTGGTGTAATTTCCAATTCGCTTACTTTGGAACTTTTCATTCCTCCCCTGCCAGACAAGAAGTGATATAAAGCAATATTTAAAGGTTTGGATCCTCTGGTCTACCTAACAACAAATACTAAACTTACGATGAATAACTTAATTATGAGATGGAAATTTCTTTCCTCAACTCATAAAACTCCTTACCGGTTGCGAACTGCTTTAAACGCTGTGTCGCACGAATAACCTTGTTTCATTAAAAGTTACATTAAAAAATCCGAATTACAGTAACCCATTTTTCCACGCCATGATTCCAAATATACCGCGTGCAATTAAATCCTTAACAAATGTAAATATTTTACTATGACGTCATATTAATACCGACACGACAGGATTACGTCATCAACCCCCCCCTGACCTTGTGAACCCCCAAATCACTGTGCCCACAAACCCACACAGTTTCATGCTCAATGACGTAATGCTTGATGACGCGCTTTGTCGGCTTGATGACGTAGATGCGATGACGAATTGTGCAGTTTGTGAAACGGAGCGAGGATAATTTTCTTTTCGGGCGCTTTCGTTCGTTGAAATCCTGTCATTAAAACTTGCTCACACAAGGTGTGTTTTGTTTTGTCTGTAAGTTTAGGTAGGTGTTTTTCAATCTATTTGCGATGCGACGCGATGGGAAAGTTGGTTGGACTTTCGACGCACCAGCGATAAGAATTTAATAAAGATTATCAAAGTAGTATTAATTGACATAAAAACAGCGTTCTTGGAAAACTTAACGACGCACCAAGGTGTCGCGCAGTTTGAGAACAACTGGTTTTGGATATTCTTTTTGGGACGGGATTCAAGGTCTGGATGAGTTAGAAATCCAAATTTTTCAAGTCGACTGTTCTGTATTTTTTCTGAGCCATTTTGTTTTAGCCAAACGCCTTTGACAACTTTGCAACATATTAAAACTTTATTCGCATAAAACACACAAAATGTTGTAAAGTAATAAAAAAATGAATTTGATCAGCCGGCTTGTCACGCTCTATTGATTCGATGCGAAAGACGACTTGCCCAAATCACGTGACAAACTTTAACCACGATCGAATTTCAGTGACAAGTGACGTCAGCGTTAATCGAATACGTTCGCCGTCCGTCGTCACCACGCGTCTCTGACGTCATAAAGTCGAAGCATGTCGTCCGAAAACTGTTGCTTTGTTTCGTCATAATGCTCAAATAGTCGATCGCGGTTTCCGGCTGTTCGAACAAGATGTATGACGTCACAATGAGTGAAACAAGTCAACCGTAAAACGAATTTCACACTTACTAGTTTCATGACGTCAGCGCACTTGTTCGAAACGTAGTAAAAGCCGCCGAACGTGTCGAAGGGAACCGGACTACTTTGCCGTCCCAACAATTCCTTCGTCGTGAACCCGATGACGTCACCGTGCTTTACTGCGACCTTGACTTTCGTCTGAAGAAAAAAAATACATCAAACAATTTAAATGCTGAAAATGACCTCAACATCGCAGAATTGTTTGTATCCAGTTTGAAATAAAAACCGTTTTACAAAAGTATTTCAATGAAATTAACTAAACACCTATGGGGGAGGTGGGACAGGCATTTCCGCTAGTATTCTGCCCATAAGGTTGTATTTTATAAGTAAACAACGAATCATTTTTTCATTAATATCATTTTTAAATCATACCATTGTGTGGAGTGTGTAGAACACTCAAGCTAAATGGTTTTACACAATCACTTTGGCAATCGTTCATGTCAGGAGTCAGCAACCTAAGGCCCTCCAAGGAAAACATCTGGCCCGCAGCACTTTTACAAATTGTCTACTAGTGAAAAACTACCTTAAAGAAAAGGTCATTTATGGTTGGAAAGAAGCTATGATTGCACCATGCTATATAGGAAGTTAATCTTATTGAAATATCTTAAATTCGCAAGTTTCAACAACACAATAAACGAGGAAACGGAATTACAAGTTGAATCCTGTTTTATGTTATACTCAGTAAACTCTAAGAAACGTAATTTACCTGCACAGAAGTGAAAGCACAAATTAACGAAACAGGTGCTCAAAACAGGAAACTTTGGTGAAACGAAATATGTCTGTTATATTTCTCGTTTGACTTACCGTTCTCACGGTATTTACAATTCCTCCAATTGGGGATTCCCACACGAGCTGAAACCCGCTCCGCTTGAGGGCGGGCGAGAGCAGGGACGTTACGTCACTGGGATCTGGGTACTTTCCCGGTCTCCACACCTAAAAAANCTCCAATTGGGGATTCCCACACGAGCTGAAACCCGCTCCGCTTGAGGGCGGGCGAGAGCAGGGACGTTACGTCACTGGGATCTGGGTACTTTCCCGGTCTCCACACCTAAAAAAATTCACGTTAAAAAAACTGTTTCTTTTTGAGAACCCCAAAATTAAAACGTTTTCAATTCACTTTCCCGTAATAACTAACGGTGTTGGCAGTATCCTAAATTGCATTTTTTCGGCAATGCAACCTATTCTTTCTGCCAATTTTTAAGACCAATGTCGCATTCAGATACCATTACCAGAAGTCAGTTTATATACTGTTGACAGTTTTTGGTACATAATACTTTGTATCAAACAAATAAACACAAACACACAATAAAACACCCCATGAAACTAGAAGGGTGGCTTAGCATATATAGACATTCTACATACACTATTACCCGATATTAAAAGAGGATGTATTCCACACATTATATTACATTGGGTCTTATAGTTACCTGGCTATCTATGACATTATTGTTTCTGCTGGCAGAAACGCATGGGTCCCCACACATGCAAAGTTCTACATATTGCGTTTTTCAGAAAACATGTCAAGGCTATAGACATAAACAAAGCAATCAGTGCACCACAAAGACATGTTCTACAAACTGTCCAAGTTACATCAAGTTTGGACATTGTTTAATAATATTACACATTTTAGGGGGCTAGTGGGGTAACTGCTGGGCTATAGGGTAAAA
>QXVZ01015579.1:0-17027 GCA_008931825.1 Phallusia fumigata | reverse complement strand
GGGGGGGGGGGGGGCTTGTAAGGGGAGGGGGAGAATCTTGTATAAATTGTAATATTCGAAAAAGTTTATTTATTCTAAGAGCTTCTCTTTTTGTTAGCGGCTCCTGCCTAGAATAATCCCTTTTCCCTTTTCTTTTAACCGACACGGCCCGAAGACAAAATTACCTTTTTGTGGTTTCTCAGTTGCTTTGTCACCAACATTCATCTGGAAATCCTAGTCAATCAAAATGTTTATTATAGGCTATGAAATTTATAAAAAAAGTTTATGTAATATAGCCGAGTTTTTTCCTATCATACTGATATATGATTTACAAACTAAATTTCCGATTGGGGGATTCTAGACATAAATAACGGTTAAGCGGGACCATGGAATAAAAATGTTGATACCCACGGTGTTAGCCTTGTTATCGAATTATTGACACGGGGGCAAAACTGTTAGACAAGCTCCAATGTTTTCTGTTAACTGGGCATATTGACATATGTTGTAAAGTCACTAAATGTAATTAAGTTCCTTACTGTCCCGATTCCAGACTGCTCCAGTTGAATTTCGTTTTCGTACACGCCTGAATCTTGAGCGAAGAAACGCACAGATCGACGTGGATCAACATCTCTGAGAGCAATGCTAAAGTTTCAAACCTGTCTGTCATGATAATGGTTTTGCTTCCGATACTTAGGGTCACAGGATCAACAGAAGTTATAAACAATGGCAACGATGAACATTAAAGTAGCACCATCCACATTTTTAACACATCGATTTTAAAACGAACTTTGAAGCAATAAAGTTATGTCCACCAAAGGTATCAAGTGGTGTACGTTGCAAGAAAAATTAGCAATAATAAAGATTAAAACGTCTGTTTAATACTGTAAACTTGCCTTTCTAATGTGCTGCTGTTTGGATGTCCACGCGGCGGGAGATTTGGTTTAGGAGGATCGACGAAACAATACGCTGCGTAAAAATAAGGAGATTCGCTTAGTTATCGAGAATTGTTTAAAGTGATAATTTTCAAATTAAAATTGCACAATATGCTTACATTACAAAGTTAAAATTTGACAAAAAAACTTAAATTTAAGTTTTCTGCAAAGTTATTAGGGCAACCCGGTATATTTGATTGTCGTTGCAGATCACAAAGACTACACAACAGTTGCAACAGAGTTTTGTCGGTGCAGTCGTTAACTTTGATGCCTCAGCGGTTCACCAAAAGACACTTACCAATGTCATAAACAGGCTCGCTATAAATTTGGTCATTGCTGCTTTCTTTGTGGACTTTGGCTCGGGTTTCACCTAGAAAAGCAAATAAACCGTGGCGCAACTTTCGAACATAAAAAACTCCGAGAGTTTGCATTGACAACGGACAAAAGACAAATCTTTAACGACAAGGCGCAACATACTGGACCAACTTAGTCAGCAGTCAAGAGGCGGGACAAAAATTTGGATTGCCGTCTTTGTTTTCAACTATAAAATCAAAGGCCAGAAGGTAAATGGCCTTTAGCAGAGGTCGGCAACCTTCAGCGTTGAAGCCCACTGCACAGAGCCACATAACCTATTTGATCAGTAATCAAAGATAATAGAACGTATGTTTTGGATTGCTGTAGAGCGTTGCTTTAAGAAATTAAAATTGTGGTGTGTTGTCGTAACCACCATGACTGCAACGCAAAAATGTGGCAATCATATTGTGTTTTTTTGGGTCACGGGAGCCAGATTAAGGTGATAAAAGCTCTGGCATGCCGAACGATGGCCCAAAGAGATGGCCTAGTGGTCAGCGCGACCGTCGTGTGTTCGCAAGGTTGTGGATTCTTATCCGGTTTTTGACCAAGAAACTTAAACGGCATTGCTCCAACCCAGTGGACCCGATGGGTTGATTCAAATTAAAGCCATTAACTTCAAAACATCGAAAAAAATCAAATTAAAAGTGATCCAACGGAATGGAAGGTATATGACTAACTTTTACTTACTAATATTTCCTGCGCTTCTCACTGGGTCAGGATGTAGCTTCAGCATTTCCTGAAACCGTTTGGCCAAGTCGCTCATCTTCGGTCTCTTTGTGGGCTCCTGGCTCCAACAATTTCTCATCTCAGTTTCCAGTTGGCTTACAAGTTGCTTTGATGCCTCGGTGCCTTGATTCTGCTTCAGTTGATCGATCTTGGCAGTATTCGGGCGCCGGCCATCACGCACACCAAGCAAAAACGTCTCATGGTCATTTGAATCCATGAGCAACGGCTCCCTAGTCAACACAGTATACATAAACAACCCAAAACTGTAGACGTCAGACGCCTGCGATACGTTATCCGGACAAAAAAGCACTTCTGGAGCCTGGTAGAGGTTTTCTGAAAACCCTGGATTGGAGACACCTCGTTCAACTTCCTCGGAATAGCTTTGAAGATCGTCGAGCACAATATCAGCAATTTTGCACCTCATGCGTCCCCCGACGACAACGCTTCTCGGTGAGAAACTTCCGTGAATAAAAATTGGATGTAGGCCGTGTAGGAAAGCCAGGCCGTTCGCTAACTGGCTACAAATTATCAAGCGATGTTTTGGGGTCAGTGCAATGCGTTTGTTTTCCAAATATGTTTGCAGGTTTTCGCCCTGGAAGCGTTCTACTCTAACTTCAGTTTTGTCGTTCAGAACGGTGATTGCGTTGACATTGAGAACGTTCGGATGATGCGTCTAAAGATGCCAAAGCCTTCTTAACAAACTACAAATAAAAACAGCATAAAACATGTCGGTTATTTACCAGCCCACAATTTAGGAAACTTGAAAATATAAATTACCGGGAGTCATTGTAAAACTTATCCACCACGTCATTCTTTAAGACCAAAGTTGTCAAACCATTAAACCCGCTGCTGCTGCTGGGTGTTTGATACAAGCTCGAAGAAATCGCCATCGCTTCTTGTGGAACGTTTTGTAACGTCTGCGGCCCGGAGGCGCTTGACATAGACATCGTAGGAGGGCCTGACCACGCCTGCATAGTAAGTCAAAATTCGAGAAGCATTTATATTTTTTGAAGTTGCGTAAAGAACTGTACCAACCTTGTCTGACAATAAATCAGTTACAGTCGACACGACATTACGGGCAAAAAATAGCCAAAAGGGAAATTATACGCCTTGGGTGCAAATTAACAAGTCGTTAGGTTTGTTTTGCATTGACTAGATCATTTTTGTTACAAAATACAACATTTCTATCCTTTTTTTTTGTTGGCTATAAAAACTCAGCAAAGGGCGTCGACATCTCAAAAATACTTTAAAACAGTTCTGCTTATGGCTAACTGACATTATCTCGAAAGACACGAATTTTCTACCCTAGGGCCCCTACTACGTCGACTACCAAACAAAATGGCATCAACAGATGTAACTATCGCAGGCAATGGGAACCTGTGTACTTCCGGCGCCCTAAACAAAATCGTATTGGACAAAAAAACTGAAAATTGTTTACAATTTTGCCAAAGTATTTCCAAAATAAATTTCTTTCATTCTAAATTTTAGCCAACTTTTTCTGACCTCGCATGAGAGGATAGTATATTTTAGCCAAAACATTACTACTGCGCAACTTAAATTGTTTTTGGAAGATCTTTTTCTGTAATATTTCTTACACTTACAGTTCTTTGATAAAGATTTTAGTAATTGTATTAATATACGAAAAATATCGACTAAACAGCATCAAAAACAAAATCATGCATAAAGAATACTTACAGCATCGCTTGCCATGTTGAAAACAAAAAATGCCGACTGGTTTTTATCAGAGAGCAAGGAGTGGCGAACTTCAGTCCAAAGAGAAGAAAGGAAAGAAAAATGAAAGTGATTATTATTTACTTTTTCTGTGACGTTGAAAAAGCTTACGTATTGCACTGTTTGTTTATAGAAATCATACTTGCTTCAAAGTTAAATTTACAGCAACTATTTGTGTCATGTAGAAAAAGTGCATCTTTACTTTCACTGGGCATGTGTGGCCTTCAAGCTGAAAGTGGGTTACACAACGAGACTTGTGCAGTGAAGTGTGCAAACGTTGTTAATTGACCCATTTCACCTACATAGTTGGTTAAAAAGAGCATTTATACGCCTGGCTGCAGGAAAATAGGTAGGTGAACCAGTTCAGGTGTGCTAATAAACATTAATTACCATACTCACTGTTGTATACACAACAGTGGTCAATTTACTGCAAAGTGTTTCATAAATCTGCGTACAAGTTTGCATGTCAACATCCGATTTTCCGCATATAGGTCGCCACTTTGCAAACTGCAATGGAACATGGATTCAAATCAATTGTTGAGATATTGATATAAAGAGGGCCGACGCAATTCCAATGATGCACCAGAAATCATCAACCAACCAGCATCATGAAGATTGTTATTTCTCTCGCAGTGCTCTGTGTGATCATTGGATCTTCAAACGGACGTGTTTATTACGCAGGTAAGCGAATATTAATTTTGTGACTACTTGTGTTTTCTTGCTAAAGAATCATATTACGCCAACAGGGAGCCCGAAAAAAATTTTTTAAAACAGCGGAAGCGTTAAAGTCAAAATGTTATTAAGTGTTAAACTTTATCAATTGCCATTTTAACGCCTGTTGGACTCTCATAGGTTCTGTATACCACTTCGTCGAAATGCATTCTTGTCAAATAAACCAATGTCGGTTGTTTTGAATTACCAAACCCTATAGGTAGCGCGTAAACTTTTTCCATTTGCGACTGTTTTTCTTGTGACTTTGCCTAAATATAATTTCTTGATCACCAGTTAATCAGGTCAAATAGGTAATAAAAGACTTCCGGTGTACACAGATTACACTAGGGTCCTTACAATAATTCCTTACGGTCTGAAAAACGTGAGAGTCTTACGCCATATAATTACGGTGTAGCTGCAGCGGGTACAATCTTGGTCCACCAAATGTGCCTTTCGCGTTTTTGCACTCCATAACGTTTTTTTAGGTTGCGGCTTGGTGATTGTTTTAGTGCAATTGTGCCGCTACGAATTCTTTCACCAAGTGAAATAAACTTAACTTAAAGTTCCTCATAATTACTAACTACCTTCAAGCGTTGTCGGGTGTGAAATGTACCCAACACAGAAAAGGGGCTGATGCTAAAGTTACGCAGGCAGTTTGCTTTTGAATTGGGACTTTCATTTGACTTTACATTTCGGCAATGTATGTGTTGTTCTCTTGTTCAGCAACCTTCAACAATCTTGGATGCTGGACGGATAAGGGGGACCCCAGGGCAATCCCCTTGGTTGAGGGGGACCCCATTCTGGACGGAAGTTACGTAGAGAGAATAAACCCGGTCGTAAAATGCGCCAGAGTCGCTCACCAAAACGGAAATGACGTGNTAAAAGCAAAGATAAGTTTCAGGCAGCAGCTGGACAGGTATCTTTATAGGTATCTTTATTATAACCCTGGCATCAAGTCAGGTAATGTGGTTATGTATTTACTTGATGGGTTTACCATTATTTGCTGAGTAAAGCTCTGCTTAGCTGTTTAAACTATTAGACTATTTTGTTGACATGAATAATTACATAGTAAATTGGAAATTGTCAATCAATCAGCAAGAAACTAGTTGTTTTTCTGTCTGCTTAATGAAGAAACAGTTATTTTTTATTTGACAAAACAATTTCTCCTTAAGTGTTTTTATTCAGGCTAAACAGGTCATTAATGTGACTTTCATTTTAAGTTTTTGACAACAGAATTTGTATCTAATTTTGTTGGACTGATCTAACTTTGTCCTTGGTGTATTAATCTGCGTTATTTTACAGTTCAACAACCACTTGTAAAACCTAAAAAAACTTAGGACTACAAAATTCTGTGTACACAACATGGTTTTAATTCTAAACAGCCTGGTCTGGCAAAATCCAACGGACACAAATACATTAAACTGTTACAGTATTGCCGGCTACTCATTCAAATGATTTGACACAGCAGTCCAAAGATGACATGCTGTAGGTAATAGTTGTGTTTATTCCATGATTTCAATCACTCTGTTGTTGTCTCCCTCTGCATTTGCATTGTATCTCACTACAATGTTTGAAAGGTTTTTTTGAGATGCCTGTATTTTTGATGCTAGCCAATTTTTTGCCAGGCCCAATTGATTTTCAATTGCTTTTGAGTAAAGCAAGGGATTTAGGGCGCTGTTGATTGGAAGCAGCAGACAAGCACTCAACACATAAGCATCTGGTGGCATCTTGATTCCACCAACACTCAAAAATCCCATGACACAAATTGGAATCCAGCAGCAGAAGTCAGTTAATATCAACCTCGAGATTCTCTTCTGCATCTTGGAGCTGACATCAGTGCTTCTTGATGCATTCATGCGGTTGCTTTGTTTGTAGATTAATATATATGCAATCACCATGTAGATGAACATGAGGAAGTTAATTGTGATAAGAAAGATTGAATACTCCCAAGCAAATTCACTTGGTGTGGAAAACAAACGTGGCATACAGACGCTTGTTTCTCCATAATACCCAAATTCTCCTTTTATACCATTATGTGGAAAGGCTTTTGTAATTATTTCTTTTGCATCCATCCAACTTCCAAGCTTTGAATTGGCAATTTTTTCTGCCAGTAGTGATATGTTTTTTCTGGAAATGAAGTCAGTTTCAAAAAAATTGTTGGGAAACCAAACATCAGTAACGAATTTCTGGGAAGTGACATTAAGTAAAGGAAGTGTTGCCAAAAAAATAGAGGAAATCCAACAGAACATTTCAGCAACTAAAATTTTACTAACACCGACACTTTGGATAATGAACGGTTTAAAGACTGATACAAGACGAAAGGTTGTCATAGCTGTCATGGTAAAGGCTGATGCTTCTGATGACAAAACTGCAAGCGCTCCAAGTCCTGAACACAAACTACTTGATCTCCATTTCCTATCAAACAGACAATACTTGCCAGAAAATCGAGTTCCTTGCACTACAACTGCAAGAAGATAAATGCCCATAAGAAAGTCTGAAAAGCTGAGATTTAGAATAAACACACTGGTGTTGATAAAAACACTTTGGCCTCGGTTAGCTTTGTATAAGCTGTGTATAGTTGCAACAAATACAAATGAATTTCCTCCCAATGCTAACATTGCTGTGATCCAGAAAATTGCCCTATAAAATGAGTTGGCGATCATTTCGTTGACATCTGCAAACGCATCTCCAGCCAAGTTTACACATTCGTCACTTCCATCAGAACAATCTTGGATTCCATTCTGCACTAGTTTCCATTCCACCGACAAAGGTTGCTTATTTGTGCAATAAAACCTTTTGCTTTCACAACGACATTTGCTTTCATCTGATTCATTGTCACAATCAATAATTCCATCACAAACATGTTTTTTGTCAATAGACAACCTCTCATTACTTGTGCAATAGTAACGGGTGTTTTGACAAAGTTCAAAGAATTCGTCAGAGCTATCATGGCAATCCACTTTTCCATCGCACACCTGACTGATTTTGATGTTGATTGCATTGGATGAGAAACAGTAAAACATATTCGGACAGTTGGCTTCGCCAACAAGCCCTAAATCGTCGTTGATTTTTCCATCACACATCATTGGCATCAACTTTTTGACCTTATTGTCCCTAATTACAACAACTGCAAGCCTCTTTTGAACCAAGCAGTACTTAGTGTTAATTTTATCATTACACTGCAAACTTGCGTTGCATAACACGCCTGTTTGATCCAAACAGACGGAACTGTCGTGGCAATGCATCTTATTTGGGGGACAAATACCTCTTATTTCGCCACACAAACTCTGATTTGAACATAAACATTCATCTGACATATCAAAACAATCTACTACACCGTCACAAACTTGCTTGGGTGATATGATGAGCTTTTTATCCAAGCACTGAAAACATCTAAACTGTCCTTTGACGAAACATAGATCAGAGCCATCAGAACACTGAGCCATTGAATCGTAGACGTTGACTTGAGGCAAAACACAAACGCCTTGTCTTGATGGTCCAGAACATTTGAAACCAAATCCTTCCCTGATTTCGTCGCTTTTGTCACTACAACCTGTGCCAAAGTTACTCAATCCATCGCAGAAGTAAGTATAAGGCAATAGTTGTTGATTTTCACAAGCGAACAAAATCCGACAGTTTTCTTGGGAAGTTTTACAGTCAGCTGTGAAACAAACAACTTTTTCAGTTTTACAACTGTTGATGTCAGTAGCACACGAAGATTGAATTACTCTATTGCATTTTGGAGGAACTGTCGAATGCACAAGAAAACTGGCAAGTTGTTCACTTTTACACGTCACAGTCAGAATCGAGTTAGAGCTATATGTAAAGTTGGAGAAAAAACAAACTTCGTCACTACCATCAGAGCAATCTGTAAAATCATCATTTAACCAGTTGAAAGGTATACATCTACCAGTTGGCTGGCAACGTTTGTTACCATGGTCACACGGACATCTTGCGTAAACACCTGAGCAGTTACATGTGTGTTGTGACTCGTCACTTCCGTCTCTACAATCTGAAATTCCATCACACAGCATTGATCGATCAATACAACTTCCCTCCATACTAATATCGCACAGTTTCGTGCCAACACATGCACATTCAAACTTTCGAGTTGGACAAGTGCAATTAACTTCGTCACTCCAATCTCCGCAGTCATTCTGTTTGTTGCATTGGAAAAAATTCGGAAGGCACCCACCATAAAAAGAAGTGCAGTTGCGTGTCTTGTGACAATCGCACTGAAATGTACCACCTGGACAAGTGCAATTAACTTCATCGCTCCAATCACCACAGTCGTTCTTTCCATTACACTGCAAAGATTGAAAAAGGCATCCACCATATAAAGACGTGCAGTTGCGTGTTTTGTAACAATCGCATTGAAATTTATCAGCTGGACAAGTGCAATTAACTTCGTCACTCCAATCTCCACACGTGTTTCGTCCATCACATTGCCAATACCTGTCAATGCAACCATAATTCAAAGTGCAGTTTTTTGTTTTGTAGCAGGGACATTCAAACTTTTCGGCTGGACAAGTACAATTAATTTCGTCACTCCAATCCCCACAGTCGTTCTGTTCGTTGCATTGGAAAAAGTCGGGAAGACATCCATCAGATAAAGATGTACAGGTGAGTGTTTTGTAACAAGCACATTCAATCGTATAAGGTGAACAAGTGCAATTAGCTTCGTCACTCCAATCTCCGCAGTCATCCACTCCATTACATCGCAAATGCGTGGAAAGGCATCCACTAACTGAGGTGCAGTTTTTTGTTTTGTAACAAGGACATTCAAAATGATTAACTGGACAGGTGCAATTTACTTCGTCTGAGCCATCCGGACATTCTATTTTTCCGTTGCAGTTTACAGAGATCATCAGACACCCCGTTGAACTTTTGCAAGTAGTATTGTAGCACCCACATTGAAAACTGCTTTCAGGACAAATGTCATTAAACTCGTCGCTCCAATCCCCACAGTCGTTCATTAAATCATTTATCCACGGCATTCGAATGCATCCTGGTTTGACTTTACATCGTCCAAACTTGTGGCAAGCACATTCGAACAATGAGGAAGGACAGGTACAGTTTGGCCCATGGTACGATTTCTCGCACACCGGGAGATTTTTGGGTCCTGCAGATAAAGTGGAGCACATTTGTACAAGCAAGAAAATGAAATAGATTTACCTCAAAGCAGTATTTACCCCACGCCAAGAAACTCTCATTAGACCACTTGCAAACGACTATTTCTTAGATATTGGGTTAACGTCTGTTTTCTGATTCTTAAAGCGTTAGTTTTTTAAAAGATTGTTAGTTGAGGTTCGGTGTTACGAAATGTGATCTCATGTTACCAGTTGAATAGAGCGCTTTCTCTCCATACTCATAGACTACCTGTTTAGCCTACACACATTTCTTTCAAAGTTGAAGATGCATGATGTTAAAGAAGTCAAATACCCTCAAGCCAGTCGACATTATTTAAAAGAAGATGCCATCATTAAACTTTTACAAAAAGGTGGAAATATTTTCAAAGTGGATCACCAAGAACTGATGCGCAAAATAACTATAACGTGGGAATAGAAGTAACTAACTCAGCTTTTATGCATTGTCGGGTAAAAACTTTTTTCCGGAAAAAAAATTGGACCTTAATGGTTTCGTTTCTTGCAAACGTTGTTTACATGATCCTTAGAAGCAAAGTGGTGCGACAGTGCCGACAATAAACGCCATTTTCATTGACTTAATAGCGTTGAGAAGGAAGTTCTATAATTTGTTTGCTATTGGTGACTCCTTAAATTTGCGTCTGATAACGGTGATTCTTTTATTTTACGTTTAAGTTGGGAAAACTGTTTGAAAGGATGGGAGTACGGTACTGTACATATTGAGTTGTGCGTGCCACGTTGCTAAGGGCGTACCGTGCCTTTAGATGATTTTTGCTGCTTACCGTACTGCCACCCATTGTTAAGGATAGGAAACGCTACGGTACGTATAAAGTTATGCGTACCTCGTTGCAAAGGGCGTACCGTACTGCTATCCTTGACTTTGAGAAGCAATAGGTCGGTATTGAGTACTGGCTCGGTTAGTGCTGTGTTGGGTTTGATTGAATAGCAAATCGTAAAACGAAATATTTTCTTACTTGGAAACGGATAAGGAGCAAGACTAAGATCCTCACCCGGACATTCACCTTCCACGCATCCGACAACCAACAGTACAAACAATAACCACAACATCGTTGTCTACGATTTCCATGCAGCTGTTTACGAAAAACAGTTCTTCGTTAAAATTCACTCAAATTGACTTTTTAATGTGAAGTAGTTATTACTTAGGTGACAAAGTAATAACGACGTTTGAGAACAAAACTAAAGATAAAGCGACATCACCAGAATTTTCGCAACTTGTTTAAAGTATTTTAGTGCGAGAGCCTTGCTGTGCTTTTCTACTCACGACACTGCGTAAAATTCTGTTACATTTTCAACTTGGGTTTTTGGCACAGTGAAAGACTAACTTTTCAAATCTTAGTTTATATAGCAGGACTTTAGCGCGGCGTCTTATATACGCAGCTGATTGACCTTTCATCACAGGCAACGTTTCCTTCTCAACTTCCGTCGCTTCCTCTTATAAATATCCACTTCGGTTCATCAACTTAGACTTTCCCTTCCGATGGAATCCTGATGCTAATTTCATACAAATCAGCCACCTCCGTTGACTTTTCCAAACTATTTTTTCGTAAAAAATAGGAAGGGTAACAGGACAAGCAACTCGAAATCGCCATGGTTGGGACAGAATCTCGTAAAACCAACAATCATAAAAATAGCTGACAAAATTATTGTGAAAGTTCTTAAGGTAATGTATGCCCATGTTGTGACTATTATGCAATGCACGTTGTGTTCTGTAGCCATCTTGTATCAATGATAAAATCTAACAAGAAAAAACTCGTACTGGTTCTGTCATATGGGCCGAACCGAGTAAAACTTAATTTCACGGGCTACTCTCCCTTTTTGATCCGTTACTTGGCTGACACAAGTTGTACATTATTCAGCAAGTGCCTTTACCAGTTCACTCGTTCTTTCTGGAGATCGATTGCGGTACTGCGTTTAGCCTATTTGACTTATTCTGTGCGTAATTACCTGTAAATTTACTTGACAAGTGGCGAATTCGTGCTCAAACATGACAGTAAATCGTAGTATTTATTGAAACAAACTATTGAAGAAAAAAAATTGAGTGGCAATCGTTACTGTTCTTGCTCGACAAACCGAGTAATTTTGGTTGCGGGACATCCTACAATGTCACGTGGGTGTCAAGTCATGATCGCAGTCATTCGGGACAGACCGAGCTTAGAGCTCTGCTTTACTTTTGCACAGAGCTCCTAAAATTAACATTTTCCGTTTTAACCAATATCAATTTTCTGTGCCAATTGGAAACCTGGTAAAGTGTCTTTCTACGCTGTGAAGAAGATGGCAACTATAATAGTTGTCTTGTGTACCATGATATGAATTGTGTAACCTCTTGTCGTTAAAGGAAAAGAATTAAGTGTTTAGCGGGTAGGTGGAGTGACAGAGTCCGTATTTTGTAACGACTCTGCTTCCTGAAAACAGTTAATTTAAGTGCTGAGCAAGGGCTGGAAACGCGCCAAGTTTCAGGCCAAATTGTTTGTTGACGGCAATCTACCGTGCTGCGTTGGTGGACAAGCTCACAGCTCCCATGTTAATGATTAACATTCACGCTCCGGGTTCGACGCAAGTTTAACTGCACGGTATGTTTCACATCGAACATGCAACAATACAAGACAACTTTAGGTAAGTGCACACAGGGTCGTAGCCAGGGGGGCAAAAGGTGGTACTGCTCATTAAGGTTGGCTTCCCTGGTAAAAATCTCTAATTTTTACGTCAAGTTTAGTTGCTTCCCCACAGCCAATTTTGGACTGGCTACGCTATTGGTTGCACCCTTTGAAGATGTCTTTTAGTGTATTTAACCGTTAGTTTCTGCTAAGAAGATACAAGACCGTTTGCGTTCTGTGGAATTATTAAAATATATCGCGACACAAACTCCGTAAATGATGCGTGAAGCGTTGTAGTAAAATCTGCTCAAGCGTTATACAGCTACAACATATTGTGGTCACTTGAAAGATACAAGCCAAGTGCTAACAACAAAACCTTTCTTACAAACTAACGTTTGTGAATTCTGCCTTTAGTTTTGATGCAATTACCCATTGTACTCATTATGCAACACTGTCTCCATGTACAAGTTTTGCGCACAAAAAGCGGCCCGTAGCAAATCAGAATTAACTGATAATCAAAACACGAAACGGTGATGCAGGCTGGTGTAACGGGCAACGCAATATCACAAAAAACAGGCCTTTCAAAAAGCAGCACGAACTGATTGTGTGAACTGTTGGATTTCATTGCACTGCCCCTTAAACACCAGAAAAGTTTCATTGTACTTAATGTAATAATTCTAAATTTAACAATTAGTTTAATGTTTCACTCTAAGAAAGACGATATAGGACGTCTAAACGTCGGTACGCATAATATATTTGCCAGAAGAGCCTGCATAAATTCATACAGTTCCTGGTAGCAATAGTTTCTTCATTATAGTCGTTGTTAAAAATTTAACATAAACTCGCTTTACCAGTTAAAACAAGTCCAACATTTGTAAACAAGAAACGCAGCCAAGGCTACATAGAAAATCGAGAAGATCATGAACTGACGTTCGAACGCTTTTGTAATTTCATTTGATTTCCTGTAATCTTCAAATATTTCGGCGCCTTTGTTCTTGTGTGGAAATGGAACGTCGGGCACCTCAACATTGAGAAATTTACACAAGGATTCCCATCCATCTGATATTTTGTAGATCAGCAGCCTATCTTTGGGGGCATTCTTCAAAGACAAAAGGCCTTTATTTTAAGTTTATTTCGGCAGGATACTATGACAATGCTGTTGACAAATCTTAGTAAGTGTGTC
Organism: Phallusia fumigata; assembly: GCA_008931825.1. Taxonomy (NCBI): domain Eukaryota; kingdom Metazoa; phylum Chordata; class Ascidiacea; order Phlebobranchia; family Ascidiidae; genus Phallusia; species Phallusia fumigata. The sequence goes on along the minus strand of QXVZ01015579.1, from coordinate 3,652 downwards.
AGATTCTCTCAATCATTGGTTAGAAAAAAATAGTTGTTGCAAAAGGTTAAATCAATCTTGTCGTTTGTCACACATCCTGAAACAGAGGCGGCAACTACCTTTTCCAGCCGCGGGCCAAAAACAAGATCAGCAAGGTCTCAGCGGACCGTGGGCTACTGATTTTCTACCCACTTTACTGTTTGTGATGTTGTTAAACCTTGCAATTTGGGGCACTTTCAGATTATCTTCTTATTTACCTACAGAGTAGTTCTCAGAAAAGTGGTGACTGTCCATTACGAAATCTCAAAATACACTTTTTTGTAGCACAACAAATTCAAACTAGGCAATTTATAAAGGGGCTGTGGACCAGACGATTTTCTTTGGCGGACCGTAGGTTACCGACCCCTTGTCTAAAACATTGTTGTATCTTTCGATGGTGAATTTGCATTACTGTTATAAATGCAAAACTTCACGAAAGCTTGCTAGTTTACCTCTTTCACATAAAGGTTATGTTGCCTGTAGACTCTCCTGAGTAACGCTTCGTTGAAAGGAGATATTTTATCCGACGGCCAGTTTGCACGACCACCCAAAGGCGCAACTGTTAAAAAATGTCTCGTTCAATGTAACTGTTCACATGAGTTTGACAGAAATAAAAAACTTACAAAGGTCTTGACGATACTTGAGCCTAGAGAGCCCCAGATAAGTAAGGTTCTGCAGTCCCCACACCAGCCAATTTCTGTTTAAAGACTCTATCTGTTTTATGAAGCTTTTGTACCAAAGAGCGTCATCCCTCTCCATTAATATGATCTAAAATATAAACAACGCTGATAAAATCTCATAAAATCCGTTAACATTTTTGTTGCACAGTGGTTTTACGTCCAGGCTTTTTTGACATTTTGATGTAGCTTTTAAAAGGTTAGGCTCTGAAAACCTGTTGCTTAGGCCTGATTAACTCCAGAGAATAGAAATATTTCTTAAGATGGTGGTCCGGATATAGAACAGCTGCAAATATGATCGTGTAGTAGCTGTACCTGATTAAGGCACCGCGTTGTGCTCGCGAGGTTGCGGGTTTTAATTCTGTATCGATTGATTTTGATTTCACCAGAAGGCTAAGTTCCCCAAGCGACATTGCTTCAATCTATTGGAACGCATAATTTCCACGCTTTTACTGAATCAAGAAATTACCTGTTATTTAAGCTCAAACCGACGATGAAAAAGGCCACACTGTCTTTACCTTTGCGTCAGGAAAAGCCTCAGCGAGTTCTTCCCAATAAAGGCAACAGGGGATGTCCATGACTGCATCCACACCATCGTACATTCGCCTCAGCTGTTCTGGTTTCGGGCCTTTGCGAAACGCTTTCACCCATTCTTTATTCAGATAATACGAATTTTCAGGATAATCGTAGATTGTGTCACAACCAAGAATGCGAAGGGCGCTGTTCATTGTCTTGGTGCCGGTTTTCGGCATTCCAGCTACAATTACCTTCATGATTCTACGAACTTAAGATCCTATCTGCCTGCAAAGTATGACACAATGTTAGATGACCTGGGATCTCACATCGCAACCTGATGACCAGAACATTTCTTTGCCAACGCAGTGGTGTGGTTTGAATACACTCGGGTGCTCGTAACTTGTGTGTTGTGTTAATGATTAACGTTCGCATAACTTCGCAGACACAGTTACTTACAAGGTGAACTTCGCGTTGTGTTTCACATCGCCCATGTAACAATAAGATACAACCTTTTAGTTGTATCTAGGACTTCAAAATTAGATTTTTAGCTTTGAGTCAAGGACCAACGTGTTGCTGGAAGCGCTCATTCTTGTTCAACTTCAACGAAAGCGTTGTCATTCGCAGCAGTTATTTGGATGTTCTTCAAACAACGAGTTTAACTACCGCCGGTCAAATTCCATTATGGCTTGGGGCGTTGGACTTCAGTCGGACTTGCCAGTATGCGTTCAAACCCCAAAAACTTTAGCTTTTCACTTGTAGTTCTTCTGCTTGTTGTTCGGTTAACGCAACTTTTTATTCTACAGTTTAGGCAAATCAACCCTTTTTATGCATTTACGTTTAATTTAGCGATTTTTTTTCACTCGTGATGTGAAAAACGAACAACAAGCACAAAAATGTCAAGATGATCGAAATCTTCGGGTTCTCTCCACATACACACAGCAAAGCATGGGCCAGAAAAAAAACATCTAAGTTTGTGCAACGAATGGCAAAATATGGGCCGACAATGTCTGTGAGATGAATTATGTTCGGAATTCTTGCTAATTTGCTATGCACAGTTTTTTATCGGTGTAGTATCGGTAATTGAAAAGACTGAAGATGAACTACTACATGTGTAGGCAAACATCGTGTAAAATAAGATGAGTCTGCAGGTAAAATTAAAATGTCCTATNAGCATGGGCCAGAAAAAAACATCTAAGTTTGTGCAACGAATGGCAAAATATGGGCCAACAATGCCTGTGAGATCAATTATGTTCGGAATTATTGCTAATTTGCTATGCACAGTTTTTTATCGGTGTAGTATCGGTGATTGAAAAGACTGAAGATGAACTACTACATGTGTAGGCAAACATCGTGTAAAATAAGAGGAGTCTGCAGGTAAAATTAAAATTTTCTATACTTACTGAATTATCTCGTAGGGGAACGTTTTCAAACAAAGTACGAATAGGTATTTTGGTGTCATAATTCCTTCATCTGGTAGAATAGAAATAGAGCAGACTCAAGGCCCCATAGGCATTGCATTGATTTGAAACCGGTCAATTACCAAACCTCACATGCACCATTGTTCAACAACAAAGTCCATGCACCTTAGACTGGAGCGTTGTACTGAACATTGTTTATAAAACCCGAAGCGTCGTTGCTACGTTACATTTGACGTCGCAGAAAATGTATTGCCGCCGTATTGCCTAATTATGACGTTGTCTTCTAGTGTATTTGACCGTTAGTCTCGGCTAAGAAGATACAAGACCGTTTGCGTTCTGTGGGATTATTAAAATCTATCGCAACACAAACTCCGTAAATAATCCGTGGAGGCGTTAAGGCTGATTCACACCAGATGCGTCTACCGGTTTGCAGTACGGTTTTTTGATCTCGCGGCAAGCAGCGGGCCATTTACACCACCCGCGACCAAAGTTTATCTATCAGACACGGCCAAAGTGTCTATGTTGACGCATCTGGTGTGAATCAGCCTTATGGTAAAAGCGTATGGCGTTACAACATACTGCGGTCACTTACAGGGTACAAGCCAAGTGCTAACAAACAACTTTTCACTAATGTTTGTAAATTCTGCCTTTAGTTTTGGTGCAATTACCCATTGTACTCATTATGCAACACTATCGCCATGTACAAGTTTTGCGCACAAAAAGCGGCCCGTAGCGAATCACAATTAACTGATCATCAAAACACGAAACGGTGATGCAGGCTGGCGTAACGGGTGACGCAACAATCACAAGAAACAGGCCTTTCAAAAAGCAGCACGAACTGATTGCGTGAACTGTTGGATTTCATTGCACTGCCCCATAAACACCAGAAAAATTTCATTGTACTTAATGTAATAATTCTAAATTTAACAATTAGTTTAATGTTTCACTCGATATAGGACGTCTAAACGTCGGTACGCATAATATATTTGCCATAAGAGCCTGCATAAATTCATACAGTTCCTG